>PVKN010002011.1:0-45802 GCA_004027915.1 Capromys pilorides
AATAATTTTATTTTTATTCAGAATAATTTTTTAAGTAGAATAGTGTTACTAACACTGAATATATTTAATAATCTTGATTTTAATTCCTTAAATTATTTTTTAAGTGGCTGTTGAGATAGCCCAGTGGTCTAAGTGCCTGGCTGGCAAGTGAAAGGATTCGGGCTTGATGGCCACACCACCTGCTGTGTTGGTGGCCAGCCAACCACGGAAATAGGATGTGGTGGTGCATGATTGTAATCCTACTGCTGGGGAGGCTAAGACAGAAGGATCACTGCAAGTCTGAGCTGTGTAGCAAGACTTTTTATTAATTATTTAATTAATTAGAAATTAAATTAGTGTTTAAATACTTTAAACTGAAATATGTCAAATTGAGAAAGATAGGGCTAGGGAGACAGCTCAGTAGAATAAGCATTTGCCTGGCAAGCCCAAGGTCCTGAGCTCAATCCCCAGTAATACCAAACAAACAAACAACAATAACAACAACAAAAAACAAAGTGAGAAAGACAAAATTTCTCAAAATGCCAAAATAACATAAATGTTTCACATCATCACAAGCTACTGATATATTTATGACACAGACCATCGTGAAAGGTTTCCCTGCCAAATGCATTGCAATCCAGGGTCCATGAACTTCCCGCCTTTAGGAAGAAGCGCTCCTCAGATTGGCCTCGTAGCCATGCGGAGCTCACCAGGAGACGTGGTGCGCTTTCCCCGCAGCTCCAGCGGCCATCATCCCGCAGACTAAGCTATGGCCCGCAGCCTTCGCCCGGGAGAAGTCAGTACAGGCGTAGAAGACGCTTGCTTTATACAGAAGGCGAGAAGCAGAGGATCAAGGCTGGGCATCACAATGTTGGGCATCACAACATTGCCACGAAGACCACGGAATCTCGGCTTCTATGGGGATCAGCCCTGTCCGCAGCGCTGCACACCTCAGTCTTTGCCTCAAACATGGTGAGCGCTGCTGGTGGGTCATGTCGGCCCTGGTCTGGTGGGGCGAGGCCCTCTCTGCTCAGACAGAGATGCCCATGCATTTTACATTCGGGCTTCCGAGCTTCTCTCATGTTTATGATGAAAATCGCCCGGCATCCATTCACCATTGAGAACAGCCTAAGGTGGGCACCACCATCCTGGAGTGCCAGGGAACGGGTGTTTATCTGTGCCATGCAGTTTAATTTTTCTTGAGCACAGCTCCCAAAGGCGAGTGTATGTGCCAGCAGTGAGCAGGTGAAGGTAAAGGGAGGCGAGCAGAGAGAGATCTGATTGCGGGGATTTGATGCTGCCCTAGGGCAGGTTTGCAGGAAAAGCTTTCATGGTGGAGAAACAAACGTGGTAAGAAATATCTGATGCTGCTCCGGGAATAATAAGAGGCCCGCTCACCTACCTGGTTCAGCAGCCAGACAAACACTGGCCACGTTTTTATTTCATAATAAATCCTTACACGCTGCCATGGGCAGGTTAGGAGACTGCAAGGAGTGCGTGGTACGGGGGGGGGTGTGGGAGGCCAGGCCCCAGAAGGGACACGTGACTCGAAAGGGGCACCAATGGACCCCATTCAGGGCCCAGGGGAGGGTGCTCCTGCTGTGCCCCCTGTGAGGCTGCCCTCATCACCCACACTCACCCTTTGGTGCACAACTGGGCGTCTAGACGGAAAGCTCGGGCCCTCCTTGCTCACGATGTAGGTGCAGCCCGTCAGGGGCTGAGTCCCTACGCTGCTGAACCCGCTGGTGACTGTCTCTGCCTCTTTCATGGGTGTCTCCTAGAAGCAGTCTCTGGGCCCTGGTGGGGTACTGGGCTGTGTGGGAACAAAGAATCAAAACACATCAGAAAGAATACAGAATTTCACTAAACAAAGTAATAGGAATTCAATGATGGTGGTTGTATTTAATAACATTGTCTTCAAATTAGTTGTTTAGATTATCAGATATAAGCGTGAAAAATTGGTAAAAAAAAATAAAAGTTATAGGAATTTAAAAAGAGAAGAGAAAAAACTAACTTTTTTTTTCAGTAGAGCAGCAGAGATCAGCAGTACAGTGATCCAAACTATCCCGCATAAGTACATAAATACATCTTTTCCCATCTTTCTTTCGTCTTTTTCCTCATGCAGTTTTTCTTATCTTTGAACAGATTCTTTCCTTCTCACAGTATCCATTGTATGTTTCAGATTTTATTTAGTCTTCCAGGTTCTCACACAAGGGAGACAGTACAATGTTTGCACATGTGGGTCTGTTTATTTCACTTACCAGTGCAGTCTCTAGCTGCACCCATTTACCTATAAAAACCTTGAACTTATCTTTTTTATAGTTGAGTAACAGTTCATTGTGTAAAAATATCACAGCTTTTTCATCCATTTCTCAGTTCATGGTCACTTGGGTTGTTTTCAAGATTTAGCTATGACATAGGGCCAGTGAGATAGCTCAGTGGGCCAAGTGCTTGCCTAGGCAAGTGCAGGGGCCAGGGTTTGATCCCTGAACTACATGCCATGCTGGCTCCAACCCCCTGCACCTTGAGCTCATGATAGAGTTTGGGCGTGGTGGTGCACACCTATAATCCCAGCACTAGAGAAGCAGAAAACAGGAAAATCACCATCCGAACTGCATAGTGAGACCCTGCACACACATACATACACATACACACACACACACACACACACATACACACAACCTAATAAAAAAATTGGCTATGACAAACCGCTCTGCTACAAACATGGGTGCACATATATCGAGAATACAGAGGTCTACGAGGGTGAAGGGGGCCGCCCCGCACTTGCTCCCCAGCGCTGTGCTGCCACCCTGGCGTGCCTTCCTTCATATTTGTGCTGACCTTCTGGTGCGAACTGTTTTCTCCTTGTTGTTTCTTTGATGCCCGATAATTTTAGAAACTCAGAGTTTAAAATGTTCTGTGCAGCACTGGCTAAGCACTTTGCATGTTGTTTTTTGCATTTTATCTGAATTTGTGCACCCAGGTGTTGCCTGGGTCCCTGCGGCCAGGTGCTGGGCTCTGAACAGGAATGGGGTGGAGCCGGACTCAGCAGGCGGCCCCTGCTCTGCAGGCTGCATCCTCTGCCAGGCGCTCCCAGGATGCTGTGCTGTGCTTGCCCCGCCCCATGGCCCTTGGCCTCCCTAGGGTCGTATGTTCAGACTCAAGGCCCTGCTTGAACAAAGCACCGCAGAGTGCAAACATCGTAGAATTTTTATCCCGAGAAGCATGTAAAACGCATACTTTGTTCCGCCTGTACTATAGCATGCAAATGAAAGGACTCTTGCACATGGTGTCTTCGCAGCCCTGCATCACGCAGCAGTGTGGGGGCTTTATTTTCCTGCATTTCCAGTGTCACCCCGGGCCCAGGTCCCTGGAAGCGAGGTGCCTGCCTGACCAGATGCAGAACCACGTAAGGAAACTAAAAGCTCAAATAATATACTTTTTTCATATTTTTGTCACTTTAAAAGATAATTTATAAAGCAGTAATGCTTGTAATGAATAACAGCATTTATGACATGTATTGAGATACAATATATGGCATAATAGAATAGAATGTGGAAATCAGCAGGCTGAATTATGCCCCCGCGGTCCTCACACTGTGCTCTCAGTAAGGTAATCCAGCTTAACATACAAGTGAATGAAAGATGTAAACTCTTCAAGAAAGCGACAAAAGCCAAACAAAACAAAAACAAATTCTGGGAAGACGATGAAGTTATAAAACGACTCACTGATTCAGAAGAAGGCAAAGAAGGAAGAAAAACAACAGAGCCAAGGATGTGGAAAGAACCCAGCTGGCAGGTTTGTGAAGTCGCGTTTGCCTCTGCAGTTATAGGAGCTGTGAGTGGGATGTGACCAAGGACAGCAGGGCCTGTCAGGTGGGACGAGAGGGCCCAAGGATGTGAGTTCACACAGGCGTGTGAATGCGCGTGCACGGTGGGAGGGGCGCCGAGGGGCAGCGCAGGGGCTGTGACGTGCAGCTGAGGCCGGGGCCCCCTTGCCTGGCTCACGGGGGCGTGGCACCCGTGGGCTCCCCCGCTGCCGTGGCTGCTGCGCCCCTTCCCCAAGATCGATGTCGACTGATGCACACCTGAAGAAGCAGGCAGACAGATTCTTACCCCACTGAGTAACTACTTCAGACAAAATTAGGGGCGCACAGTAGCAGTTGCAGTCTCAGTTTTAGGGCTCAAAAGAGAGAAATGATAAAGCAATAAATACCAAAAGTTGTATCAATAAAACTGTAACAAATATGACAGATACTTAGCGCAGCAGAGAAACAGGCAGAAGGAAAAAGGAAAGGGGCTTTATTTTCTTTGAGGACACAGAGAGAAGGGGAGGATGAGGAATTTTCTCGCCTGGACAAAGGGAGGCTGAGGCTTTATAGCCTTTTGCCAGGGCTGGGGTTTGGAGAGGATGTCCAGATAGGCCTGGGGGAGCTGACAGGGGTCTACCCTGAGGCGGCAGGGAGGGTGACAGTAAATTATGCCCTGGGCTAAGTTGGAGAAGAAGCGGGGAGGTGGTCTTGAGGAAGATGGGCTTTGTTTTAAGGACTTCGGCCATGTTAGAAGTCCACCCTGCTGATTTTAGCAATTCATGCCAGGGTCAGAACCTATCAAATAAAACATAAAGTGATTACACACAAATTTTTAAAATGCCAGGTACAATACATATATTTCTTATAAATCTGATGAATGAAAGACTACATTATAAAAGGAAAAAAAGAGACAAAATTATATGTTTTACAAGTGTTAGGACTGCAGTAATGGAATCTTGTTGGGCAACTTCATAATTTTAATAACTCTTATGAAATGAGAAGGAAAAAACGGCCTTCAGCTCCCGAGCTCCCTCCGAGCCCCTCCCCGCCCCCAGAGTCCTCTCCTATACACAGCCTATGCTCTTGCCTCAAGGCGCCTCCCCAGGATAAGCCTAGGAGAGGCGGCTTCCCCCGTAAACTTTGCCAATTATTAGGAAGTAAGGATCTCTGCAGTTGTACACACGCTCTTTTACAAGGTGAATTAAGCATTGAGTTGCAATCAAGTTTAAAGATTCAAGAAAAGAAAAATACACAAAAATGTTATTTGGGAGCATAGTCACCAGAAATAATGACCACCTTCAGAAATAGTTCCACAGTACCCACCAAGGTAGGAAGGACACGAGACAGGAAATGTGTGCCGTGTCCAGGGAAAGTGAGAGTGGCCCGGCACCTGGGAAGCAACCGGTGGCATTGATCCCAGCGGCGAACTGGAGGAAGCTTACAGACAGCTCAGTAGATGAGGAAGCGTGTTAAAATTCAGCCGACTCTTTTAAAAAGAATTTTTAAGGAGAATATAAAAAACAGTAAAAAAAATTTAGAAACTGCAGAATTTCATTAAACTAAATGATAGGAATTCAACCATGGTTGTTACGTCACATATTGTTGTCTTCAAATTAGTTGTTTAGATTACCAGATATAAGTATGCAAAACTGGTGAAAAAAATTATGAAAAATTAAAAGAGAAAGCATTTAGGCATAAAATCTTAAAGGTGAGAGCTCAGCTAGCTAAGAATAGAATAGAAACTTCTCAGTGGCTCAGCTTGCAAAGGGTCCAGTTTGCACTTCCACTGTCCGGTCAGGCTCTGGCTTGTAACAGGAAGCACATGAATGCCCAGGTCACCCACTGCTTCTCAGTACCCTAATAAATAATTAGGAGCTGGGCATGGTGGCGCACGCCTATAATCCCAGCACTTGGGAGGCTGAGGCAGGAGGATCAGTGCGAGTTCGACACCAGCCTGGGCTACAAAAGTGAGCTCAAGGCCAGCCTGACCTGCATAACGAGATCCTGTCTCAAAAAGACAAAATTAATTAATTAAAATAAAAATTAAGTAATTAGGGTAAAAATAAAGCCAGGACAGGGACATTGGGAGGGCAATGATGCAGCTGTGAAGTGCCATTTATTCTGTGATGATCACAGAATGTTCAAAGTGCTGTGAAAACTCATAAGTAACTTGCTCATGTGACTAACAAACTGATTTTAAAATTACATGGAAAAGTGCCTGTGGTGTGGAATGTGCCCGGAGGCTGTGCTTGCAGCTCACACTGCTGTCTTGGCACTTGACCAGAGCCGCACTTGTCAAGGGTGCGGAAGGACAGGGAAGGGTGCTGTGAGGGAAGCGTGGCCGCAGGAGCGACAGTCCCAGGGACTCTGCTGCCCACTGCACCAGCACAGCACTGGTTACCACGTGGACGGGACGTGCACATCCGGTCCTGGTCCCCTGGGTTGGGAAGAGAAGAATGCCCAGCAGCTCCCAGCCCAGAGCCTTGGTCCTTGGAGCAAAACGTCCATGGCAGGGACCTCCCAGCACTGCCTGCACTGGTGCCCTCTGAGATCAGCTGGCTTCTGTTTCTGTCCTTGTCTCTGTCGTCTGGGAAATAGCAATGGGAGGCATCCAGGCAGCTGGAACTTTTGAGAGCCTGGTGTTGTGGTGGGGCCATCGGGGGCTTTCACCCACAGGTGGGGCAGCAGCAGCCAGAGAGGCTGGGGCAGGGTGACCTTCACAAGGTCACCATGGAGACAGAGGGTGGGGGTGGGGGTGTGGTGACAGCTGGGGGTGGGGTGGGGCATGATTGAGGTGTATCCCTAACGGCTCGTGCACCCCAGCATGCAGCTGTTGTAAGGAGCTTGTGTGCAGAGGTGACAGCCAAAATGGCTCCTGGGCAGACAGGCCCAGTGGTGTTGGTGGGGGAAATTCCTGTGTGAGCTTCTATTCTTCTCCAAGGATGAGACAGAGCTGTGTTTCCTAAAACCTGATTGAAGGCCCCTGTGTGAAGAGACAGAAGAATAGCAATTGGCGAGGACAATGAGCCTGATTAATTACTGCCTGCGCTGGGCGGCTCCACAACCTGCATCCATCCAGCCAGGTTGGCTGCTGCTCTAGCCCACAGAGCCCAAAATGAGCAGAGCCCCACGAGAAAGACAGCAATTAAGCGTGCTTGTCTTCCTAACACCCCTTCGATATACCCCATGGGAGAAGAGGGTCCGCTTCTATTATATATGCAATCTTGTGACACAGAACTATGAAATAAAGTTTAAAACTGTGATGCTGAAGCATTATTTTAAGTTGTCAGTTTTCAATGCAGTAGTTTAAAGAAACAAAGGATATGATTTAGTCTATAATTAAAGTCTCAAGATATCCATTTGGGAACTGGAACGGCCAAGATCCCGTGGAGGTGCTTGAGGAGCTTAAACCCCACAGGCATTCTCTAAATTTCCAAAGGAGATAGACTATTCCTCAACCAGAGAATGCCATGGTCCACAGGAACAGGACCAAGCCTGCTGCTGGCTGATAAGAGGGACAAGGAGACCACGCGGCTAAAGGTGATCCAGGAATGTGAACTACTGGAATGCAACACAATGTGAGATCTCAAACTCTGTCTGCACATCACGAGAAGATTATTTTAGAATGCATATGCAGAGCAATTTGGGAATTAGGGCTGATGTAATAGGGGAACTAACAAAATTCAGGAGGGCAGGCAGGGCTCAAGCTCCGCCAAGCGGCGCCTCTGTTGTCCACAGACCACAACTGTGGATACATGGCTTGAAGCAGGCACGTGACTGTGAAATTGGAAGTGACATGGAGCCTTTCCCTCATATAAAGTGAATGTGTTCTGGAAGGCCCGCTGAACATCATGAGCAGCGAGTGTTCTGGAAAGCCAGAGGCTTGGGTCCAACAGAAGGTGGGGTCTGGGGGGCACTCGAGCTGCGACGCCAGGTGCAGGACTCGCTGAGTCTGCCTGAGCCGCAGGCCTTCAGGGCCCCCTCGGTGGAGGCCCCAGCTCAGCGTTCTAGCAGCAGCAACCTGGAAACGCTTCTGTGTTCCACACGGCTAAAGGGTGAGAGACGCCCAGCTCGGTCCTCATTAAGCGCTTACCGTGGACAACTGCTCCCAGAATGTGGACAGCTACATGAGTAATAACTTTACAAAGCATGTGGCTCGTTATTGCTTATAGTGAGAAACACTTATTTCCTACTTCATGTGCCTGTGTTAACTGCATTCTACACTTCACCCGAGACAGCTGATCTCGGGAGCTTCTCTGCGATGCTGCTGGTCACATTTTGCTGCACGATGAAGCTGCAGGAGGGAAGAGGCGAGGGCAGCCCGAGGTCTTCTCTTTCCTGTAAGTCATGGGGTGCTGCCAGAATGAAGCCAGCATTTGCAGGAGTCTGGGGTGGCAGGGTGAGTGAGGGGCCTCGGGAGCACCTCGGGAGCCCAGGGCCCAGCAGAGGCCTGCCCGTGGCTTGCTCTTCCTCACGCTTTGCAGGTATGCGGTGTCCTTGGGACAGTCACTGTCAGAACCAGGAGGCAAGCCCCACTGGAAGCATGGAATCAGGCCTGAGCCCTTACAGAGCCATTGCACAGCACCAGCCCAGCTCTCTGCTGGCTGCAATGAAAGCCACCACCGTGGCACTTGTCCATGTGGATGCACTAGGTAGCTCTTGGTGACCAAGGATGACTAAGTAAAAGATGTACAAGGGAAGCTGTGGGAGGAGATGCCCAGAAAAACCCAAATCAGCTCGGGCACACCTGGCAATGCAGAGACCCCACTAGGCTCAGAAGCGGTATGTGCTCCGAGCAGGGCGGTGAAGGCAGTGGCTCGCCCGGACTGCACTCTGGCTCTGCACAGCATGGAGTGAGGCTACCGCAGAGCCGTGAGCTCGGCCTCGCGCATCAAGGGCACGCCCCACCAAGGGAGCATGCAGAAGTCTCTAGCAAACGCTGGGGTGCTGCATGGTTTTAGGTGTGTGAGGAAAGCCCGAGCTGTTGGCCGACTGCTGAGCCTCGGCGTCCGCACATAGCATGCACGACAGCCACGTGCAGGACACTGTGGACGGAACTGGGTCAGGACACCCAGCAACCACGATGTGAGAGCAGGCCCTGGGAAGCGGAGCAGGGCTCTCGGAGTGGCCACCCGGTGCAGTTTAAACCACCCAACTTTTCACAAAAAGGGACAAGAATATCAGACATATACATGGGGAAGAAAAGAAACACAGATCCTCTGGAACTATATGGACAAAAGTGTAGATCTTAACTATACTACGAAATCCTTTTATTTTATTTTTGGTCTATTATTTATTTTTATTTTTAATAAGAAATAACAATATGATAGTTACAAAACACATTAGTAGTGCATTCATAATAATTGACACATTGAATATTGTTGTCCTCATAGTAGTTATACAGAGCACAGGGTAAAGACGTGATAAATTTTTAAATTTGTATTAGTAGGGGAGGAAAAAAACAAACAAACAAAAAAATTCTTCTCTTTGTACAGAGAGGGAGTAATTGTACACATAGTCCAACGTTCCATAATTGCAGTGGGTTACCAGTGAAGCTTGCCATGTTGGAGGCTGTTGGTATAAGCCTCTTAGAGCTCATCATACTGACCTAGCTCTGCATTCTATGCCTTGTAATTAAGCTTTTCTGCTGGGTGATCAAGGGCAAGTTAAGGCCAGACCTGTATAACAGAACATTCATCTTTTGTATCTTCCAGGGTCAAATCCCCTCAAGATTAACTTTGGAACCATGTACAGTGCTTTGTAGAACTGTTGCCAGTGTCAGCCATTGGGACGAGTCATGGCCATTGCTTGACCAGTTTGCTCTCTATGAAAGCCTGAGAGAATGTTCTGTCTCTAGGTGACTCTCTTTAGGCACACTGTACTTCATTTATCCCTTTCCTCTGAGGTCCCATAACCTCCTTGAACAGAGAATTTGGGAAACCACTGAGTTATAGGATATAACAGCACAGGTTCTCTTATGTCCTGAGTCCTCACTGACCTTAAAGGGCTAAGGACAAAATATTGGCTATCCTCGTAGCCCCTCTTTTTCTCTAATTTTTGGTCAGTTAACTTACATTCTTAGCCCTCCAGCAGGGAAGCTTCGTGATACTATTACTCTATAACATAGGTAATTAAACTTATCTTCACTGTTTTTCTGAGTATCAAACATCTTAGACTTACCTTGCAATTGGTATTTTCTGTCTGTCATTGATATTCTAATAAATCTCTTTAGAATTTCATAACAGCATTTACATATTTTTACACAGACATTTAGAAATCCAAGGATGTACAAAATTGTAGCCTGTCAAGCGTGTGGCATTTTGCCTAGTCTCTTACTCTCACTTAATACCCTGTTTTGTTAACCAACCATTTACTTGAGAGAGAGTATAGCAGTAACTGAGTTTACATTGGAAGCAGTACACATCTAAAAGACCAGAGCAACACGCATTCCAAGCATAGTTCCAGTGTTGCACACTGCTATCATCAATATGAAAAACCTTTTGAAGGCTCCTAGGACCAATATCAAATTTATCCTGTGTACGTAAGTGTATGGTTTTGCTCCTGCTATGTTTCCTCTCTTTTCTGCTTCCAGTCACTTCATTGTTTAATCCATAAGTCTTTGATTTCCATTCAGCTGTGTTATGCCTTTCCATTTTTATTTTTTCCTTAGATTTCTTACACTGGACGACTATACCATATTTACACTTGTAGGTCTGGTTTATTTCACTTATGAGTATATGTTCAATATACATCGATTTATATGTGAAGTCTTTCAGTTTATCACTCTTTGTAGCTGAGTAATATTCCATTGCATAAAAATACCACATCTTTTTCAACCATTCTTCAAATTATGGGTATTTTGGTTGTTTCCAAGATTTGGCTATTACAAATTGGGCCACTATAAACATAGGTGCACAGATATTGCTATGGTATGATGTTTTCAGTTCTTCTGGGAAAATTCCCAGTAGGGGGATAGCTGGATTGAACGGGATTTCCAGTTCTAGCTTTTTAAGGAGCCTGTACACCACTTTCCATAATGGTTGCACCAATCTGCATTCCCACCAGCAGTGGAGAAGGGTTCCCTTTTCCCCGCAGCCTCTCCAACATTTGTTGTTGGTTGATTTCTTTATATAGCCATTCTTTCTGGAGTGAGATGGTATCTAAGTGTTGTTTTAATTTGCATTTCATGGATGGTGAGTGATGTGGAGCATTTCTTCATGTATTTGTAGGCTTGCTGAATTTCTTTCTCTGAGAAGTTTGAGTTCATCTCAGATGCTTGTTTCTGGATGGGTCTTTGAATTTTGGGACCCTAATGGTTTTTAGCTCTTTATAAATTCTAGATAGAAGACTGAATACTTATTAATTAAAATTTTTTCAAAATTTGTGGGTTGTCTTTTCGCTCTGTTGGTAATTTCTTCTGATGTGCAAAAACTTCTTAGGCAAAGAAGGTCCCACTTATTGATGCTTTCAAGGATTAAATGTGCATTTTGATTTTTGTCCATGAACTTTTGCCTACCCCTATGTTCAAGATTTTCTCCCACTTTCTCTTCTAGGAAATTTAATCCTTCTCTTTTAATATTTAGTTCTTTAATCCATTTTGACTTTAGTTTAGTGCATGGTGATAGACTTGGGTCAAGTTTTAGTTTTCGACATGTAGAGAGCCAGTTTTTCCAGCACCATTTATTAAAAAGGCTATCTTTCTTCCAGTAAGCGCGTTTGGCCCCTTTGTCAAAGATAAGTTGGCTGAGTGTGTTTGTATTTGCTTCTGTATCTTCTAATCTATTCCATTGATCCTCAGGTCTATTTTTTGCCAATACCCTGCTGATTTTATTACTGTAGCTTTATAGTATAACTTTAGGTCAGGAATTGTAATGCCTCTTGCCTTACCTTTGTTGCCCAGAATTGTCTTTGCAATTCTGGGTCTTTTTTGGTTCCAAATAAATTTTAGGAATTATTTCTCCAGGTCTGTGAGGTATGTTGATGGTATTTTGATAGGAATTGCATTAAATCTGTATAACAATTTAGGAAGTATGGCCATCTTCACAATGTTGGTTCTTCCTATCCAGGACACTATAAATTATTAAAATATTTTAGAATAAAAAACTCAAGAGATGATTGGTAGAGATAAAGTTGCTGACGAGAAAAAGAAGCCTGAGTCAGGTACACGCAAGTAGCCTTGGAGAAATTATCCAGAGAAATTAAAACCACGGGGTTTTGAAGCTTCCACTGCCGGCTACTGTGCACCATTTCCTGGTGACCCGTGTGCACATGTGCACCTGCGCTGCACTGGGGTGGGGGTGTGGGGGTAAGGGAACAGGGAAGGTGGGAGTGGGGGGAGTGACCTGGCAGGGTGGTCAGCAGTGCAGACAGTGCCCCCTCGGAGCACACTGTCTGAGCAGCTGCAGACACCTCGGTCCCAGGAACCAGAGGGAACCCGGGGCTTCAATTGCAGGAAGCCAGGACTTTTATAAAGTCACCTGGCAGTTGGGGAACCAATGGACTGCGTGGTGTTCCTCTGGAGAGCCAGCACTCATGTTCACTTTGTAGATCTAGTGAATGGGATTGCAGATGCCATGGAGCTATGAAGAATGGCAGCGTGGTGAGGAGGATGAGAGCGCTGTGGTGGTTGATGGAGCGGAGAGGGGTGCAGGAGGGGCTTCTGCTGGACTCTGATGGCAGCAATTTACTGATTTGTTCATTTGCTTGGTAAGGCCACGGAGGAAGGCAGTGACAAGAGAACGTCACCAAGTCCTGGCCTCTGTCACTGTCAGGAAAGCATTTCTCTGACAAGAATCTGAAATCATTAGCATCACAGGGGGAGCAGGTCACCTACTGTCCTATTTTCCAGACAGCTGGAGCAGTCACGGAGGCTGAGCCACGTTCCAGTGTAAACAAGGCTGTTTATGTGGCATGATTTTGAAAACAACATGGACAATTCCACTCTCAAATTGAAGCCTATCCTCTTAAATGTAAATTGAAACAATGTCTGTCTAATGCATGGTAAAAATATCTGTTTTGTGCATGACACTGTCAGGGAGAATTTGTTGGATGAAATTATTGGCGAGAAGGTAGATTATCTAGGGTGATTTCTCTTCCTTGCCCCTGTTTAAGCATTGTCTTTAATGCACTCAAAGTCCGTTGAGCTTTGTTCTCCTGTGGTTAGCCTCATGAATCCACATGGAGTTTGTTTACCCGCTCAGGACCCCTCACGGCCTTGGCTGGCTGCCCTTGCTCAAGTCCCCTCTCTGCTCACGGCATGCACTTTGCAGAGGCAGGGGAGTTCAGCCTGGGCTTCAGCCCTCAATCCCATACCTGAAGGGGTGCATTTGGGCAAGTTACTTACCCCAGCTGCCCCTGACAATGACCGGCCCCTCCTCAAAGGACCACATGAGAGTTAAAAATGTCAGGAAAGCCTGGGACGTGGTGCTTGATGACAAAATCAGCTCTTTAAACGCTAACCACGTTGGCAGAAACATCAGCCTTCCAGGTCAAATACACACAGAGCCAATGCAGCTCCAGGCCACTTGGTCACAGAGCTAAGTACAGATTTGAAGGCGTGTTTGAAAACTCAGATAGAAATTAAAGATTAAGCAGTGCAGCGTGTCAGCTGGAAAATATAAAGACTAAAATAAATGGCACGTTAGACATTTCAGAATAAAAGTTTAGTGACTTGGAAAACATGCCAGGAGATATTCAGCATGAAACAGAGAGGAATACAAGAGAAACAACTGAACAGATACTCTGTGGAGCATGGAAGACGACCCGCTACAAGAGACATTGGAGAAGCGTGAGGGTGTGGCGGAAGGTAGAGCTGTTGATACTGGCAAAGGGCAATGTCATAAAAATCAACACAAATTATACTCAGACTGGTCAAAGGTAGTGCTAAGCAGAAAATCTCCAAAAGAGCCAGACGAGAACTTGTTCTATGGTGCAGATGGAAGGGGCAGGGAGCCTTAGGGCAGAGTCGCACAGAGTTGAAGCTATGCACAGCTATTCTCTGATCAAAATGGACTTCGATAAGCATCAATAGCAGGGAAATTTCTGGGAATGTTTGGAAGCTGACCAACACGTTTATAAATACCCATATTCCAGAAGAGAAATAGCAAGGAAAATATTTTATAAAGAATGAATAAGAAGGGCAGGTGTGATAGTGCGTAGCTACAACCCTAGCACCTGGGAGGCTGAGGCAGAAGACTGGGGTAAGTCTGAGTCTAGTCAGAGCTCAATGCGAGCTTAAGGCCAGCCTGAACTACATAGTAAGACCATGTTTCAAAAAACAAAATAAAATAAACGAATCAAAATACACAGCATGCTAAAATGCGGGTGTGAACTTCAAAGATGCTGTAGTGCTAAGTGCTGCTGGCATAAACGGAGAACATTTCCAGCCAGTGACCCTGGCTTTTACCTAATACACCAGAGATCAAACAAGAAAATGTGCTCCCAAATTTAGTAGATAAAAGAAAATAAATATTCACAATCATAATGGTAAACGTAAAAGAATGATAGAATTCAAGAACTCATGAGCTGAGTTTTGAGAAGATAGAAAAATGACAAAACTCTATTCAAGTGATGAGAATGAGAGAGAGAATAGTAATTTGTGCAAATTCTTACACAGAATTGAAGAAGTGGGTACGCTTACCTCCTGCACCATGGAAACAGTACTGTCCCAATGCCACAATCAAAGCTGTGGGGAGAAAGCTGAGACCCCAGGTAAATGCCATAGATTCTGGAAACATCAGCTCTAATCCACCAGGACCCGGCGGCACTGACCTCAGGGGTGCAAGGCCAGTTGGACTGTGGGAAGTCAGCTGACATAATAACCATGCTAGCTAAGGTGGACCCAGCCGCACTGCACTCCCACTTGGTCATTCATCACCCACTCGTGGTCAAAACTCTACAAAGTACAAGTGAAATATGAATCCTTCTCTCTCTCATCTTCATAAAGTCTCTGAGCCCAAACTTACCAAGATCTCGACCATGAAATCACACGCTTTCCCTGTGGTCAAGAGCCAAACAAGCACACAGTCATTCCACTTCTCCTATACATCACTGTGGACTTCTAATCAGGTAATGTTGTGAGAACAGAGAGCATATAGCATGAGTGTTGAAAGGAAGGAAGGAAGGAAGGAAGGAAGGAAGGAAGGAAGGAAGAAAGAAAGAAAGAAAGAAAGAAAGAAAGAAAGAAAGAAAGAAAGACAATCTCTGCATTTACTCTCAGGTCACATGGTGTGTAGGAAATCTGAAGGAATCTATTTTAAGTGCCCTAGGACTTGATCCTGTGCCAAGCTCCTGAGCCTTGAAGATCCACCTGCAGGAGGAGAGTTAACCGTGGCTCATGTTCTCAGAATCTCCAGGCCATGGTTGGATCCTAGCTAGAAATGCCAGGAGGATGGAAGGACAGAGGCAGGCTGCTCCCTCATGGCAGCTAGAAAGCAGAAAGAAGGAGAAGAAGAA
Organism: Capromys pilorides; assembly: GCA_004027915.1. Taxonomy (NCBI): domain Eukaryota; kingdom Metazoa; phylum Chordata; class Mammalia; order Rodentia; family Capromyidae; genus Capromys; species Capromys pilorides. The sequence goes on from PVKN010002011.1 coordinate 15,245, forward strand.
GAGGAAGAAGAAAAGAGGAGGAGGAGGGGGAGCAGAGGAGGAGGGGAAGAGAGACAGAGACAGAGAGACACATGGAGAGAGGCAAGAGCAAGACAGAGAAAGAGAGAGACAGAGACAGAGAGGAAGAAGAGATGGAGAGAAAGAGGGAAGGATGGAGGTGGAGGGAGGAGAGAGAGACGGAGAGAGACTGGGACTGCAGGCAGCGCAGCCTCAGCCTGTGCCTGGCGAGCTCACCCTCCAGCCAGCCCCACCCCACCTGTGTGTGAGCGGCATGTCCAGTGAGCAGCCTAGCAGTGCAGTCTGCACTGAGGTTAGAGCCCATGGTCTTACCACCCCCCCAAAGTCCCCTCTGAACACAGGGACATTTGGGCGACACTGTTTCTCTAGACCATAAGAAGGATCCTTAGCTGATATAGAAAAGCATTTGTGCTTTTATGTAATTCCAGTAAACATTTTTGGATGCACAATTAAAAATTATACATCTATATGGTCATCAAAAATACTTAGGGTTTATTTAATACGTTATTTCTAAAATTTATATAAAGAAAACTATAAAGCACCGCTGCCAGAGTGTAGGTAAAGGAAACCTGAATAATTGAGGACGTACGTTTGAAGATTGAAAAAAAACCAATATTTCTGCATACAAATTCATTCAATGTTAAAAGTAATCAGCAATTTTGTTTGATAGAAAATGACATGCATTTTAACTTATTTATTTATTTATTTATTGCCCGACTAGGGTCTGAACTCATCACCTTGCATTTGCTAGGCAGACGCTTGTGCCGCGGAGCTATCTCTCCAGCCCCTCATGTTAACATTTAAATGTAAAATCAAAATAACCAAACTGCATTGAAGAAAAAAAAAGGGAAGACTCCGTGTACCTCATCTTAGCGCCCACTGCTGAGGCGCAGGGACGGGAGTGGTGTTGTATTAACATAAGGACAGAGAAGCAGGAAGCAGCATGGGGCACAAAAACACAGCCGCTCACCTGAGCAGCGGCTCCTGATGAAGGTGCTGGGGGAACTCCCTAGAGCGGGGTCTGCTTTTCCCCGTGGACAGATGCCACAACCCCTGGGCGAGCCACTCTCCTCTCTCTTTCTCTGCACCGCTGCCCCTCAGAGCGCTTACTTTGGGCCACTGAGGGAGAACCAACTGGCATCGTTCTGTAAAATCTCCACGGCTCAGCTGGGTCTCTGAGGGCCGCAGAGCTCTTTGCATTTCCCACCAGCTCCTGGTTATTCAGGAGCAGGAGCAAGGACACAGGAGCTAGAGGAAGGATGAGGAGGGGCTGGGCTGCTACCTGCGTTGAGAGGCTGGCGGTGAGGAGGGCAGGGGCTTCGTGCTGGGGGACGCGTCCTGTGGCCTGGGGCCTGCTGGGCCTCTAGCTATAATCTCAGTGAAAGGACTCTTGGTTCTCAGTACCAGATTAGTGGTGCCTGAGGTCAGAGGCAGGGCTGGCACTGGTGGCACCACTGGGCCCCTCTCCTCTTCAGAGCCCATGTCAGGATATGAACGTAAATGTCTTCCTCCTTGAGAGTGAAGCCACGTGTGATATGTTACTGGGCCATGGGAAAAAACCTAAATATAGGTCACATTTTGAGACAATCCATAGCACACTAAGGCGACGCTGGAATAAGTGCCAGCAGTTACCCAGACCCCCTGAAAACCTCCAATCCCTTTGTGGTGAGCTTAATTATTACTTTATTGTTTCTATCTTTTCCTTAAACTTCTGTTAGGAAAGCTGTTACGCTTGGGGTCTAACATGTCCGCTAGGCCTTGCGCTTCAGAGGCGGCACGTGGGCGGGGAGGTGTCCCGGGGGACCCGAAGGCTGCGCCACTGCCCGGCTGCACTGCTGCCCTGCTGCGCTGCTGCCTGGCTGCGCGGCCCTCCTGCTGCGCCCGGCGGCCAGACCCGAGCAGCCTTCCTCCAGCAGGGTCCACAGTGGCGTGTCCCCGCCGCGGGAAAGCGGCTGGTGCAGAACCACATGTTTTCAGAATAAAAGTTTTTCCAATGATGCCATGGAAGACGGCACTGGTAAGCCCAAACGTTTTCTGCTTTTCCTCTTTTACTTAAAATATCCCAAGCCTGTGTGTGGTAGTGACATCCACTGGACCAGCGCCCACGTGCCAGAAAGTTCTCCTTTCCTGTGGAACTGTGGTATCATTGAAAAAAAAAATCACACACTTCCCTGTCTCGTAGCAGGTGGGACCTTGTGGTGACACTTGGCAGTCCAGGGAGAAGCCCTCCCCTCCCCCGCCGCGGCCTCTTCCGCTTCCTAAGCGTGCGCTACGTGTCACGTTTCTGCACGCTTCCGCAAGATTTTGGCGCTACGTCCGTCATTCAAGACTTAATTTCTCTCGTTATGTTCTGCAAAGCCACCCTTCCACTCAGCTTTCCCCCTGCTCTGCCACCAGCTGGTCCGAGCGGTCACCTCGGGCACAGGCTCGGCCTGGGCTGGGTGGGCTGCTCCTCGGCACGCTGCTTGCTCCTCGAGGTTCCCGGCCTCCGCTGGCCACTGGCCGCAGAGTGTCGACGCCCCTATCAGGACGTTGGCCTCCACCGCCTCCGAGCAGCCCCGCTTCACGGCTGCACGAGCACGTGACTAGCTGGTGTGAGCACAGGCGACAGATATGCCACCCCGCCCCGCCCCGCCTCTTCTCGGTCCAAAGCCCTCTCTTTTTGCAGGACAGCGCGCTACGGTCGTCTTTTCCTTCCGCGTAGCGGAGTTAGCCAAGGGGAGAGGTAATGTGGAGGAGGCTCGCAGAATACTCCCCAAGAAATGTCATAGATTCAGTGCAAATGTCACAATTCCCCCTCAAACTATTCTGGCCAGTTTGTAACTAAAACCTTGGAAATGCAAAGCTAACCCTACAGGAGGATTGCGCCCTCATGCACCACCTCCGCGAGCTGCTGGAGCCTTTGTGAGCGCGATAGTCAGAAGTACAGGTGTTTCGAAGCCAACGAAAGGAGCTCTCCTTTTCGAAACAGTTTTTGGTGGATTAACGCTATCAACATTGGGTTTGAACTGTGTAATGTGAGCCATATCGTTATAATTAGCATGCCTAGTTGACGGGCAGACATGATGGACGCTTGAGTTCATCCTGGGAGGGAGCCTGGGTGAGTCCTACTTTCCCTGTGATGTTTGCCTGACATATTAAGGTAAGGTGGCAGCTGCAGGCAGGATTTAATGATTTCTACTTAGTTGTTACCACAGTTTTGATGAATGAGTTTAAGTTTTTACTTATGTATGTATTTTATGTATTTGATACAAGATCTCACTATGCAGCTAAGACTCATAGTGATCCTCCCATCTCAGCCTCCCCAGTGCTGGGATCATGGGTGTGCACCACTTTGGGGACCCAACCCTCAGCGAGGGGAACAGGGTAGAGGAAAGACAGAATGAAAAGAAAGGGTCAGGAGGGCCGAGCTGCCGGCTCAGTGGTTACATTTATTTGTTCCAAGGTTACGTAGCTTGAGAGCTTTCATGATGGGCCAACATTACCCCAGTTAACTCGATGCTTTCCCTGTTTCCCTACTGCAACTCACTGCCTTGGGGGGGAGCTTGCTGCATGCCCCACATCTTTGCCCACTTTGAGGCACCTGCTGTCGGTTCCTGGAGTATCCAGAGTCTGTGGGCAGTGGGCCATGGGCGAGTCCTCCTAGAGAGGGGTGGGAGGTGGGAGGGTCTCTGGAGGCACTGGCAGCATCTCCACTCCTGGACTGATACACGGGCTTCCTTCAGCAGCTCCTTCTTACAAGCACCTTAGTTATCCGGTGTAGCTGTTCATTTAACTGTCAACCCAGGACCAGTGCTGTGGAACGCAGAATCTCTGGCGGCTCTCCGCACAGTACATCAGGGCGAGTGGCAAGAGCCAGGTCGTCAGCACTGTGTGTGATGACATTTTTAAAGAAAGTCACAAAATAGCCAAGAGCCTGTCACTTGATGTGCACTGGAGGGTCATGTGTAGCTTAGGCTGAAAGCAGGGGACAGAGAGGTGAGGCCCTTCACTGATCTCAGCAAAAATGCCCTTCTGGGGCTACCAACATGGACGGAAGTTGCTGCCCAGTGCTGTCTTGATTTTGCACATAAACTTCTGCAAGTAGATGAGTTAAGAAATGAAGAAGTCCACAGATAAGAAAGCATGAACCAAGAAACTTGCATTGATTTGAGAATATATGTATATAAAAATCAAGATGCAGAGCACGGCATTAGTTATAATTTCAGTGCCTTATCAGTATCAGAAATGTGCAAGTTGAACACACGCTCACTGTGTTTCCCAGGAAGATGCCATCTTCACTGGCAAAGACCAGTGACCAGAAGTCCCCGTTGGCAGAGTCTTGGTGTCTTGGAAAGGGGAGGGTGGAGCAGGCAGCGTCTTGGGTCTCTGGCCTGGCAGGACTACTCTGCAGTGGCCCTGGTGACCTTGGGAGAAGGGCAGCACCCAGCATGGCCACCTAGAAGCCCCTGTCCTGTTCTATTTTAGAAGCCTCCTTGTGTGTGCCGGGGTCCTGCTTCAAGGTACGGGAGCTGTGCCCTTAGCATCTGATTTGGAGGACATGGGAATGTGCACAGGGAAGTGTGAATTTCAAGATGGCGTGGGGTTGTAGGAGAATTATGGGATAATTACAAGGTGAAGCAAACAGTTTTGCCATTGTTCTATTAGTTTTAGGTATTTACACAAAGAAAATTCCTAGTTTGCTTGTCTAAAAGGGTTTAGTGAAGGTTTGATTCTTAATTTTCATCATAGACAAGCAGACCCAGGGAAGGTCCCCAGGACCTTATCAGGGCATTCCACATGTGAACCCTTTTCTTAACACCTAACATTTACAATAAAACGCCACATATGCAGAGATGCACCTGATGACCTACTTAAGGTGACTCGGGGCCCGGCACGTACCGCACATTTTAACATACTAACGTTACCGTGTGCAGTGTGTGCCTTGATGAAGGGATAAAGCGTTACATTTTATAACCACGGCGACTGGTACATGGAGTGCTGCAGTGGCGTGGATGCGAGCCTGGGGCTTGGGCGGGGCTGCTCCCCACAGTGCGGCGCCAGGGATACTTCCAAAGTGTTACATCATATGACTGAGATTTAGCTATGACCGTGCACTGATCCAGGCTGCCGTGCACTGATCCAGGTGGCCGCATGACCCCTGTTAGAGCACACGTGTATCCAATCGCACCAGGCCTTGAAGGAGCCGCCCTGGGTCACAGCCTTGAACCTTAGCACTAGAGGAAACTTGAAGCCTGCGCTCACCAGATCCACAGAGAAAACTAAACCCAGAGACGTCAGGGGACATTTCCAAGATTGATGGGCCTGGCTCAGCCCTGGGGCCCAGGACTTCCAATGCCCCTGAACCCCAGGTATGTCGGCCAGAGAGAACCGAGAAGCTGCTCCCCCCTCCACTAAACTTGCAGGGAGACACTGGTCCTGAGCATCTGCATGGCCGGACCTGGCTCCTTCCCGGACAGCAACACCTTCAGGGCCACACTCCTCTGCTTGGGCCCTTTAGGTCACCAAGCCCTCAGCTTGTTTTGCACCCCTGCCACTACCTTGTTGTTTGGAAGCGGCAGGAAGACACAGGTTTCGGGGTGCCCCTGGGCTCAGGAGCAGGCTCCCCGCAGGGGCTCAGTGTGTTGGGGTGGGGCATCCCAGCCCGCCTTTAACCTTTTTCAAGCCACAGGCTCAAGGCCCTTCTTGCTCCACAGCAACCCTCACAGGGTTTGTTTTCTGTCAAACGGGAGTCGTCCCAGCTGCTGACCTCCGACCCTGGGCAAACGGCCAGCTTAGTACTGTCACCTTGCCACTGAGGGCTCAGACAAGCGTCCAACACCCAGCTCAGCAGGCCGCCTCCTGCCTCCTCTAGGGCTCGCCGTGACCGCCGCTGCCTCTTCTTTACCCCACACTGTCTGGGGGCTCACAGTCCGCCCTTTTCCCCAGTCTGGCACCACGTGTCTCAGCTTTGTTGTTGTTTGCACCTTGTTCTAGTCTATGGGGTCTTGGCAAATGGAAGAAGACGCCGTTCTGGTGACAGCGTTCTGCTCCTCAGTGTGGCCTTCCATTCATAAAACATAGTAATCCCACTCTCTGACTAGGAAGTGGAAGGCAGCTCCTTGAAAGCTTCCGGCTCACAGTCAGCCTTTGAGGCTGTAAATGCAGAAGTCTCCGTATTTCAGAGCGTAATTCTCGGCAGGGCTGCCTGGCTCCCGAGCCTGCTCAGCCTGCGCTCGGAGGTCTCAGAACTTCCATTCCATCCTGCGGACCCCAGCCGCAGGGCAGCCCAGACACGGGAGTGCTCCGACCCAGGTGTGCCGGGGCTCACACGCCTTGTGCCCCGGGACAGTGCCACCACCCTGCCTGCTGGCTTGGGTGTGGGGCCTGAGGGAGTACTTCACAGTGTCACCCTGAAGACTGGGGCAGGGAGGACAGCAAACCTCCCCCGGGGCCGCTGCTTGCTGTGCCTCCTGCCCCTGCCCCTTGCCTGCTGCGCCTGTTTCCTCTTATGCAAGCCCCTCAAGGCGCTTGTCCCTGTCCTGCCTGTTCCCCATCAGAATCGTCAAGCTGCTTCCAGTGTGTGACTGTCCAGCCTCTCGTCTGGCAGCCCCGGCCCGGAGGCCTCTTCCCCGTGGAGCCGTGCATGGTGCTCAGGTTTCTGCACACCTGGGCGGGTGCCCACTTTTCTGACCCCTGCTTACAATGGTGCAGTCAGTGAGATGATCTGTTTAATTTGCCCTCACCCCTGTGCCTCTCTGCCCAGAAAGCACAAACTAGCAGAGCACGGTAAGGGACACAGCCTAAACAGTGCATTTCTAATGGATGAGTGCAGGACTACGGCAAATAGTCTCCAGGCATGGGCCTGTGGTGAGAGTCCACAGAGACGGCGAGTCTGTGGACACACACTGTGGATGCCGAACTTGAGACTCTGAGACCGCCAGCCAGTACAGCGCTGTTCTGCAGAGTTCACTAATGAGCGCTGTGAGCCAGCACTTTACACATAATCTCTCACATCCGTGGAGAGAAACGGCAGCAGGGCCCTCCAGAGGACTGTGACATTTTCATCCTGCTTGCGTTATAGATGAAATCATTGCGGCCAAGTGGGAGGTGGGCGTGGCGCCAGTGCTGGCCCCCCTGGCTGCGGGCTTCTGGACATGATGCTCTTTGGACACGGTTTGCAGAGCTTCGAGGAAAGCATGCAAGGAGGCCTCAGAAGCTACGCAGACACCAGCCTTTCTGCCTCTGAGCTCCTCCCGCCTGTGGTCAGCCTGGCTCGCACCGTGGCCCGGGCACCACAGGCAGCCTGCTGCCCTGGAGATTTGCCTTCCTGAGACTGTCTCCTGCTGGATCCTCACTGTGCATGGCCTCCCCTGTCTCCTCCCATCTCCACTTCACATGGAATCTGAGGAGAACGCTGCTGTGGTCCACTCTGTGGCACATGCAGTGGTTCTGTGGGGACCTGCCACGGCATGCACATCCAGCTGGGAGCTGGGGTTAAATGTAACTGTGCATAGCACAGAGGTGAGCATGTGAGGCCCCCTGTGAGACGTGGCCATGCCTGTTCCAGCGTGGCTGGGCTCCCTGCCCTTCAGAACTCCAGAAGCCTCTGCTTTTTGTCTCCATCTGGGGAAAGAGATTGAACTTGAAGTGGCCCTCAGGTCAAGTGGCCTTCAGGTCAAGTGGCCTTCAGGTCAAATGGCCTTCAGGTCAAGTGGGCAGGGCCCGTCTCACTAAGGACACTGCACTTCCCATAATTAGAGCTGGCCAGGGTACCTGTCCTCCCGAGCCCTGCATGGGGAGCAGGTCCGCTTCCTCTCTGGCTACAGGGGCAGTTCAACAAGCCTTTTCATGGCCTTCATATTAGTGGAAATGACAACAACTGGACACAGCGCTGGAGCAAGGGCCTGTGCCAGAGTCTGCACGTGGACTCTCTCTCGGGATGATGTTGTCAATGCTGAGGCCCTGTTCTGGGTGGGGAGCCCACACTGCCCCACAGCACTCACCCCTTTGCGTGTGTTAAGGTGCGGCTGAGAATAGAGTGGCTGTCGGGTACAGAGCTCCCCCGCTTCCTTCCCCAGTGCACCAGCTGGTGGTGCAGCCATGCTGCAGAGAGAAGCAGCGTGGGTGGAGTGGCTTTAACAGAAGGAACAGAGAGGGAAGGAAGGAGGGAGAGAGAAAGAGAAGGAGAGAGAGAGGGAGAGGGGGTGTGGGGGAGACAGAGACAGAGAACACTGGTCAAACAAGTTCCCATCAACCTTTTCTTCCAGGGTTCCTGAGCCATCCTGCAGGGGATTCGGTGTGTTCACTAAATATTTGCTTGTGATCGCCAAGCACAGGTCTTACCTAAGTTTTACCCTGCTAGACAGAGGAGTTCACTGGTTACGCAACTTCAAGAAAATTCATAATTTGTCTTCTTTCTTCTTTTTCTATAAAAGTTGACAGACAGATAGATGAGTTGACTGATAGATGACAGAGGTGTGATAGGAGATAGATGATGGATAGATAAATGACAGACATCGTGGAATTCTGTTGGGTGACAGATTGGCAGACAGGCAGGTGGCGGATGTACGATAGAAGGCAACTAGATGAGCATGCATAGCAGGAATGGGGGAGCTGACTTCAGACTCCCCAGTGAACAAGTGCCACCCATTCAGCAGGGCATGCGTGGTGGTATTTTAGCATCGTCGGTTTTGTTGGAGCTTGTTGCTATGTGCGCAAAACTTAATTAAAATGACTAACGCATATGTGCAATTATCAGAATATAAAGCCAGGTGAAGATTCTGCAATGTGTCATTATCTTTGCTTGTATTATTCTTTGAATTTAACGAGATAGAAAGCACATCACTTTAAGTGTCAGACAAGGGTTATTACTGTGTTGGGCCAAGAATAAACATATGTATACACTAAACAACAGATAAAGAGACCAAACAGTTATTGTTATATTTTGCCATCAAGAAGAATGCAAATGCAAACAGTAATCATGAAAATAGGGACATTTAAAAATACGCTATGTATCATACTTGTTTTGTAGCACTTACGCAGAAGGACAAAATAAAAGCTGGAAACAAATGTCCTTTATTTTTAAGTAGGTCCGAGTACCATGAGAAGCACCTTCCACGTTGTGATTTATGAGGTGTGTGTGAGGTAGACTTACACATTGCACAGTGTGTCTTAATATACATTAGCTGGTGTCACCTGGAGCTTGTAGTTCTTCTTATTACTCTAGTGCGGGAGGAAGTATCTGAGCGCAGGCCTGCGATATTTCACCAAGATGAATGTTTTAGTGAGTGTTTAGCCTTACATCAGATGCCAGGGGCAGGCAGCATCTTGGTTCTACGGAGCACAGTGTTTTACATACTCAAAGCTCAACATTTTGAAGTGTTGATGTAAGAAATTACAGGAAAACACATAGACATGTGAGGCTCACAAAAGGAAAGATTAAAATTTAGAAAGTTGGCTGGCCCGAAGACCCCAGGCTGCTGACCGCAGAGGTGAGGACTCCAGCCGCCCCAACTCCATCACTCACTGTGTGTGGGTGCCCCTCGCAGGCCTCCCACGGCAAAGGTGGGCTCTGCAGACGTGGCTGGATCTGGAGAGTGTGGCATCCGGGCCAACCATGTGGGGGTGGAGGGGCCCAGCTGGGTGCGAGTGTTGCCGGGTCCGAGGCCTGGAGCCTGAGCGGGAGCCGGGCTGGGCCTGCAGCCCTCGGTCTGCCCACTGCCTGCCGCTTTCCCTGCTCTGCTTGCTGTGGCTGCTTGTCCTCTGCAGTGCCCTCTGCCATGCCACTGAGCTGGAGCCACCGACTGTGGACTGAAACCTCTACGAATTGTGAGCCAAATAAACCCTTCTTCCTTTAACGCTGGGATTTGGGTGTTTTGTCTCCAAAATGAGGAAAATAATGAAGCCACTGAGCATTCACATAAACAGCAATGACTCTCAGAGGAGCGCCCAGTAGGTGTGCACTGAGTTATTATCCACAAGGTCTGCCTTGACCCTATGATCCACGACACGTCCTCTCCGTGGCTGGCGGATGGACGAGACCACTCAGTAACGGTGTAGAAGAACGCGCAAAGCACAGTTCATAGGCCCCAAGTGAATTACATTACTAGAAGAATGGGCCAGTAACTATAGGGCAAGCATTATTTTCAAATATAGGATCAGTTAGTGTCACTAATATCTTATCGAAAAGGTCTTCAGCCTCCTAAACCACCTCCAGCATTTAGACTACTTCACGATCTCATGGTGCACACGCGTGGTATGAAACCACATGAACAAAATTGTTGGAACTTCCTTTATAAAGGAACATTTACTGAAGAATTCGGGAAACACATTAAAATGTGCTTCTGACTAAATGAGCAGAAAAATGTCGCCTTTCAAAACACATGGAAGGCGGCGGGAGCAACCTCACTAAAGGGCGAAGCCCAAGGCCTCAAGCTCAAGGTCAGGGTGAAGCAGTTGTCCACACTGATATTTACTAAAGAACAGAAAATGAATTTCAAGAAGGTAAAACAAAAAAATACAGATAAAAGAAGAAATTAATGGGGCCAGTGAGATGGCTCAGTGGTCTAAAGTGCCTGCTTAGGAAAGTTTAGGCAACTGCAGGGGCCATGGTTTGATCCCTGGCACCACACGCTGTGCCAGCCCCATCCCCAGGGCAGGCTGAGCCCCCATTAAAAATAAAAAGAAATTAAACAGAAATCAATGAACACTTAATGGAGAATTTAAGAAGATTAAATAGGCCAAACTGGAAAAAGTAAACATTTTGGAAATAGTTCACCAAGTGTATAATTCTCTCATAAAGCGCACCTAAGGGTTGGTCAGACAGCTCAGTGGACTAAAGCACCTGCTTAGGCAGAGTGTGGTGGTCCAGGTTCAATCCCCAGGATGGTGTGCCAACACTGTCCCCAGGGTGTGCTAAGACAGCAATTGAGACTGGGGCTGGGGAGACAGCTCAGTAGAAAGGTGCTTACCTGGCAAGTGCTAGGGCCTGAGTTCAATCCCCGGTTGTGGGGTGGGGGTAGCTTGAGTGTGGTGGTGCACGCCTATAATCCCAGTACTTGGGAGGCCGAAAATAGAAGAATGACTATGAGTACAATCTACATAGGGAGACCCTGTAGGCTCTGTACTAAATACATAAAAAAAAACTCACCTAAAAATATAAGTGTGAAGCTACATGTATTAAAGCCAGAAGCACTAACTCCAAGCAACAAAGCCATTGGAAATTCCTTTATCTTCTAATTTCCGGGTTAAACTATTGAAGGACGATCACGTCAATGTAAAGTAAGATCAAAACATAAAAATGTAAACACTATTACTCTCCTTTTAATTAAAAAATTTCACATTATTTTAAGTAACAAATATTTAGATGCAATGTTAAAAATGAAATTACAACCTGTACCAAATAATGCCTGTACAACTGGTGTAGGATGCCCTGACTGGCTTTATCTGAATAATATTACTTTAACGTAAGGTAATTATATTTATAATATTCACTGTGTTAATATATTAATGAAGGAAAACATGATTTTCATACATACATGAAAATTCTACGACTATACCAACTTATAAGACTGAAAGAGAATACATTTTTTTAATAAAAATCTTCTATTCATTTGGTACAGGGTCTGGCTACGCAGCGCCATGGTTGGCACTGGTGCCCTCCAGAACCAGCACGGCACGCGGTGCCTGGAACTGACCCCAGGTCCTTGTGCTTGCCAGGCAGGCACTTAGACCACTGAGCTTTCTCTACAGCCCCAGGAAGAGAGTATCTTAAGGAAGCTTTGCTATCAAGAATTACACCAACCTCTGGACTGAGAGTTGGAAATAAGGACCACGCTTTCCAGTATCAACAGGTGGAAAAGGAAGCCAGCACCACTGTCTCAATTTAGCATCCTGAGTAAGGTCTCACTCAGGAGAAATAAGTAAAACCAAGGAGTACGGTCATGTGAAGTCAACCCCGCAGTTCTTAAATTTTGGTAAAAATTAAGTTATAAAATTAATTACAGAGAAATGCTAAACTACTAGAAATTATAAAATCTTCAGCATAGTTGCATGATAAGATCCAGGTACAAACGTAAATTAATTATATTCTATATTCATCAAGGAGCAAGAAATACAGCTAATTAAAAGAAAACTTTTGAAGTAGTAACAGTTGTAAGGGATAAATCTAAAAGAATCATGTGATTTGTATGCAAAAAAAGAGAGAGAAAACAAAACAAAATCGGAAAGACTGCAAGCTACTGTGAAACCCAGGAGGACGCACTGAATCCCAACACTTGAGGGTGCAGATGCCACTGGGAGCACACGCGATGCGGCTCAACTCGCGCTGTCGCCGCCCGATGAACGAGACGAGGCTGCACCTCGCGCTCATGCCTGTTAGCAAAGAAGTGTCAGTAAGTGGCGAAGGACACACTGAAGGCAGGCGACGACCATCAAGCAGGAGAGCGGAAGTCTCAGTGATCCTTTTACCCAAACACAGTCTGAAAAAGATGCATGAGTGCTTCAGAAAAGAAAAACTTGTGTAGATAGGTTAACAGTGGCGTCACAAGGCTCATACAAGGTTGTCCTCTGTCACTTCGAGAGGTGATCGAAGTGGGGGCCATCAGCCTCCAGACGCTCATTAGTACAGCGAGCTGCCGCATGGGTGACCTTGGTCACTGAGGCTGCCGCCACGCGATTTCACTTTCTTCTCTAAGGGCCAGCAGGGTAGTGGTATGCTGTGACATACGGCACCCTCTGGGGCCCCCAGGGGAGGGTGAGACCATCCGTTGACAATGCACCATGCTATTTTTCTTTTCCTGAAGCGGGTGTACGTTTTTTTGTCTGAGTCTGTAAAGTTAGTAGAATTACTTTGGAGAGAACAATGATAAAAATATAAAGAAGCTTAAAGCTAGAAATCATCCGTCTTTCAGGCAATATAAATTGTAGAAATAAAGGAGTAATAAGACGGATAAGCCAGATGTTTTCTAGGAAGAAGGTGAAATTTCATGAAAAACAAAATACTACAGTCAGTTGATATGGTTGACATGCTTGCTTGAAAATGTTAAATAAATTAAAGCTTGATTTTTAGAAGTGAGGTTATGGTGATGACAATCATTAGAAAGCTGTCTGGATCCTGGCCACGTGATCATGAACTACAGAAGAACGATATGCCACCAAGGCACTGGTGCAAGGCAAAGAGCTGCGCTCACCCCCAGGGGCAGAGCGGCCACCACGCCCCACAGTGGGAGTCAGCACAGCTGACCTTGGAACACCCCGTCCTGGTCATCACAGCCGCTGCACCGGGTGAGTGAGAAAACGTGCCTGACCTGAGCGGAGGCTGAGGCCGCACCAGAGTGGGATTCTCTTCAGCGGGAGATCCCGCTCTTTCTGCAAGTGTGGCTACGGGGTTCAGAGCGATTTCTTTCTCTGGTCCTCATTGAAAGTGAAGATGGCCATACTCCTTAAACTGTTATATAGATTTAATGCAATCCCTATCAAAATGCCATCAACATACTTCACAGATCTGGAGAAATCATTCCTAAAATTTATCTGGAACCAGAAAGACCTAGAATTCCAAAGACAATCCTGGACAGAAAAGACAAGGCAGGAGGCATTACAATTCCTGTCCTAAAGTTCTACTACAGAGCTACTGTGATAAAATCAGCATGGTATTGGCAAAAAATAGACCTGAGGATCAATGGAATAGACTAGAAGATACAGAAGCAGATACAAACACACTCAGCCACCTTATTTTTGACAAAGGAGCCAAACATGTTTGCTGGAAGAAAGATAGCCTCTTTAACAAATGGTGCTGGAAAAACTGGCTCTCTACATGTCGAAAACTAAAACTTGGCCCAGGTCTATCACCATGCACTAAGCTAAAGTCAAAATGGATTAAAGATCTAAATATTAAAAGAGAAACACTAAATCCCCTAGAGAAGAAAGTTGGAGGAAATCTTGAAGACATCGGGGTTAGGCAAAGAGTTCATGGAAAAAAATCAAAATGCACATATAATACTTGAAAAAATCAACAACTGGGACCTCCTCTTGCTGAGAAACTTTTGCACATCAAAACAAATTACCAACAAAGTGAAAAGACAACCCACAAATTTTGAGAACATCTTGGCTAACAAGTACTCAGACAAAAGTCTTCCATCAAGAATTTATAAAGAACTAAAAACCATTAGGGTCCCAAAATTCAAAGACCCAATCCAGAAATGGGCATCTGAGATGAACACACACTTTCCAGAGAAAGAAATTCAACAAGCCTATAAGTACATGAAGAAATGCTCCACGTCACTAGCCATCCGTGAAATGCAAATTAAAACAATACTTAGATACCATCTCACCCCAGAAAGAATGGCTACCATGAAGAAATCAACCAACAACAAATGTTAGAGAGCTTGTGGGGAAAAAAGAACCTTTCTCCACTGCTGGTGGGAATGCAGACTGGTGCAACCATTATGGAAAGAGGTATGGAGACTTCTTTAAAAAACTAGAACTAGAAATCCCATTCAATCCACCTATGCCCCTACTAAGAATTTTCCCAGAAGAACTGAAAACATTATACCATAGTGATATCTGTGCACTTATGTTCATAGCAGCACAATTTGTGATAGCCAAATCTTGGAAACAACCAAAATGCCCATCATCTGAAGAATGGTTGAAAAAGATGTGGTATTTTCATAAAATGGAATATTACTCAGCTATAAAGAATGATAAACTGGAATGCTTCATGTATAAGTGGATGTATCTTGAACATATACTCATAAGTGAAATAAACCAGACCTACATATGCAAGTATCATATAGTCTCTCTAGTGTAAGAACTCAGAAGAAGAAATAAATAAATAAATAAATAAATAAATAAATAAATAAATAAAAAAAATAAATTTGGGAGGTACCAGGAATCAAACTCAGGACCTTATGTTTTCTGCATCCTGAACCCCTATAAATTTATTTTTTTTAGAAGAGTGATTTAAATACAAAATGCATTTGGAAGAGTTAATAAATTAAGGTTTATTGAAAGTGTTAATGTTTAATTATTTGACCAATCTTACATACCTATATCTATTAATCTAAACAGATCTGATGATGAAAATATGTAATATAACCACTGTTAAATTTTTGTTCTTGCTCTGAAATTCTGTACTATATGTACTCTTGCTTGTTACTCTTTTTCTATCTTTGTTTCTGCTATTGTTACTCTTTAAAATAACATTTTAAATATTAAAAAGAAAAGAAAAGAACCTGGCAGTCCTCATGGATTATTGGCTGCCCTTCACCAGTGGCATAGGCGGCATCCACAGAGAAGGCACAGCGCACGTGTACAAGCGCCACGCCCGTCTGGGTGGCAACACGGGACATGGGTGTTGGTCCCACTGTGGGCCACACTGTGAAGGGACACGGCTTTCTCGGCTGGTGGAAGAAGCCTTCTGATTGATTGTTCCTGCCAACGTGTGTAGAGATGAAAAGTGGCACCGCCATGCAGTTGCCTCCAGAAGTGCGCAGGGGCTGGGCTGAGTGCTTCCATGAGGTCCCCAGATCAAGGCTGCATTGGCCTGATGCCCTTGACTGGGGACTGACGGGCATTGGATGGGGACGTGTCACCCCTGCTGTGTGTCCCCGTGGCGTCCCTGACCTCTAGCACTCCTGCCAAGGGTGGGAGCCGTTGACTTCGTGGTTCAGCTGAAGGGATCCAATCAGCTTCCATGTTGCCTTGCACCCACCCACCACCCAGCTCAGGAGTGACCCATCTACCAAACCCTTCTGCTGGTCCTGGTTAGAATTCTCTGGAGCCGTGGCGCCTGGGCGGGCTTGAAGCTCTTTGGACCCTCTAGGTTTTGATCTCTGCTTGGCCAAAGCCCTGCTTCTCATCTATCCACCCTTTTGAATGTGACCTTGGGCCCCTAGAGCAAGGTCACGCATGAGCACCTGCGCTCTATGTCTTTCTTTTGGTCTTCCCTGGATAAACCTCCACCAAGCTGGAGGAGCTGTATGCTAGGGAAAGAAAGCCCCAGGCCTCCTGGGACCACTGATGCTCGCAGCCTGCTGATGTCAGCTCTGTGGACTCAGTCACTCATGGGACAATGGAGCGGCAGAGACCGGCGGGTCTGTCCCAGGTCTGTGAGTCTCCATGGTTCCTCTCGGCAGGTAGAAAGGGGCGCTGCGTGTCAGGTAAGCACCGTGCAGCAGGCGCCATGCCCCCCACACTAGTGGAGCCCCAGAGCCAGCTCCTGCCAAGATGAGGCCCTGGGCCACATTCCAGCCTGCGCCTCCTCTGCTCGCCCTCCTGTTCTGGGGACACCATGTCCAACACCTACGACTTAAAGGACAGAGCTTTTCAGGGTCACGGTTCAGTCCAAGGCTGTTGAACTCCAAGGAAGGAACCGATGGCTGAGGAGAGAGTGCTCATCCCAGGGTGGCAGGGAAGGGGGGCCCAGGGAGCAGGGGCCCTTCGACCAGGCCCACCGCTGACCGGGAGGCTTAGGGGCCATTTGGGGTCCACCCTGTGGCTCCAGGCGTAATTAACACGAGGATGTCAGGACTCCTCTACGGTCCTGTCCATGGTCAACCCCACGCTTTAGTGCAGCGACCCTGTGCAGTGAGGAAGGTGGGGAGTCCACCATGCTTTCCCTTCAGGGAGGCAGGAGGGCTGGCACCCTGGATTGCAGGCCACCCTGCTCCACCGTAAGCCGATGAGAGGCCCAGCCACCACCCAGTCTTGGGGAAAAGCAGGCTCAGGAGACCCACTGGCTCAAGGGAGGGCCCTGTCGGATCCAGAATCCCTGCGCTCCTGCTGGGCTTGGGTCACGGACAGGCAGGAAGTTGGCTGAGCGGAGGAAGCAAATTGCCAGGCGGCGCTGGTGCCTCTGTGGGTAGCTTGCTCTACGTGAGCTCTTTCTTTCCCAGGATCCCCAAAGGCTGGATTCTGAGGCCAGCTGCTGCAGTGGGGGCCCCGAGACCATGTGGAGCACACCCTCCTCTGTCGCCTGGCTCGCCCATTGTGGGGGAGCCCGCCCACTGCCTGGGATGTGTGGCTCGCAGGGCGGTGTCAGGGGCCCCCGTGCCCAGCAAGGGCGTCCAGCAGCACCAGCCGACGCTTTCTGTCTGCCATCTCTGGGGGGTGGGTGGAGAGCGAGGCAGAAGCAGGAGTGAAGCGGCTGTGGCAGCGACAGGCCCTATAACAGAGCGTGAGTGGGAGGCTGAAACACGGGCCTGTCGTTACAAAATCATGCGAGAAATAACATTTTGGCAAGCAAATTTCTCACAGAGAGGCTAAACACAGGATAACAGATTGCACACATATCGGCTCTCATAACTTATTAATGAAGGATCGTGGTTCTGAGGAATTATCTTTGTCATTTGTATAACGCGGGGCGTCCAAATAAGGTCCCCACGGTGAAGTTAGCATGGCACTGCTTGCTAACGAGGCCTGGTGATGGATGAGGCTGCCGCTTGTGCTCCTCAGCGATCCAGAGGGGCAATCAAGCTCCGGGTAACTGGCTCAGGGCTTAACCCAGGGAAGCTGCTGAGGGGATCCTGGCCACGCTCTTCCCCCACCCAACCCAGGCTTGTCCACACATGCAGGGTGCAGGAGGGTGGGACTCAGGATGGTGCTCCTGTGGGAGCGGGAGAAAACTCCTCAAGAAGAAAGCCAAAGCCAAGCGCAAGAGTCGGGCTCCGTAACAGTAGCCAAAACATTTGGAGCCCTTCTGCAGCTACCGCTGGGCTGTGTGTTTTATCTTTAGCGCTTTATGCAGCCTCTGGAATACTGGGCTGTGTGGCGAGTGAAACTGAGACAGACCAGGTGAGGTTCTGAGACCTTAGGAACTTGTGCCCAGCACGCATGTCCTGGGCCTCAGGGTTGGAATGTGGACCTGGATTACCAGTTGACATCACTCTTTGGTCATTGTCCAAGGCTTCTGGAGACTGGTGTGGAATCTGCCATCTCCCCCTGTGTCCACACCTTAGGCCATGTCCTTAGTGCTGGGCGTGGTCTCTGTGATTTACATTAGTGAAGGGACAACAAGAGAAAGCAGAGAGATTGATCAGAATTGGCGGGAGAAAGGCCCCTTCCAGGCACCTGAGACGGCGGCCTGCTAGGAGGGACCCGAGGCCCAGCCTCTGCCAACCTGTACCTCACCAGCTGCTGCCGCCCATAAGCAGGGACAGTGGTCAGCCCAGCCTTCACAGAAGACAGGGGTTACTTGGCCAACCCCTGGGACACAGCCATCACCGTCACCTGCAACATGGCAGAGCAGAAACAAGGTGCCCAGAAATGAACTTGTCATTAAATCTGCTCTGGTGAAAGACCAGGGTCCTGAATGAAGAAGCGAGCAGAAATTAAGAACCATGCAAGTCTGCAGAAAAAAATCAGCTCCACGATGTAGCAGCAGAACACGAATTAAAAGTAAAAGCCTCTCACAGATCTGACAGTGATGGGAAAGGGTCACACCAGCTGTGTGGCTCTGGTGGCATGGGCACCTACACTACACGTGCCACAGGGGTGTCCTAGTCACTGTCCTCATGGCTGAGAGAATGACCGGCACCAAAGGTAAAGGGAGAAAGGGTTATTGTAGCTCACGGTTCATAAGGCTGGCTCCAGGGCGTGGGGCACACGGCAGAGGGCTATCACAGAAGAGAGGTGGCTCATGGCAGGCAGTGGGCAGCAGATGACAAGCAGCAAGAACCACCTTTCAGCAGGGCACCCTGGCGCAAGGGTGGGCACCCTTAATCCTAGCATCACACCAGGAATCAATCCCAGTCTCACAGCCTTACTCTTAGTATCAAACATTCTAGATCCTGCCGCCTCCTGTGACATCACGAGGCTGTGCTGGGACATCTAGACCTAAACCCTAGCAGTGTGAGCTCGAGAAGCACAGATCAAAGCCAAAGAGAAGGGTTTGTCATTTGCGCAGCCAGGAATTGACTCAAGTGAAAGAACAGTCTATAAAATACAGCAAGTAAGTCAGAGGTTATTGAAGGAGACAATGCTTGTCCCCCAAGTAACCAGACGCATGTTACAGCCACCAATCGTGTTTTGGGGGTCAGAGGGTGGTCCTCCTATAGCATCAGACAGTTTCCCACCTACACAGAGCTTGGTCAGCCACATCTCGAGCCCTAGGCTCTGCGTGGGGAAAACACGTTAGTGTGAACGACGCAAATGCAGTTTCTGCTGGCTGTTAGGGCAGAGACATATTTGAATAATCAGCAACAATAAATTGCAGCATAGATCTGACAAATATTCCTGGTTGTATGACTTCACGATACAGGGTGCTTAATGTCATATGAAACAAGTTCGAAGAAGACCTATTTCAAAGGCAGGGCCACAGCACACCTTCTGCTGAGGTCGGGGACAATGAGGATCTTTCTACAAGGGAAAGGGAAGAAGGGACCTTAATGTCATGAAAATGCTTCTGCAGCCAGAGATGGACCTCCCACTGACAGCTTCTCAGGCCTCGTGAAGAATTACATTTTAAACAGTGCAGATGGATGTGACATGATGCATTCTGGGAGACTCAAATCCTAGCTGACAAAGCGAAGAATGCAAAATGTCAGAAGGCATGAGGAGATTTTGAATAAAATTGGCTCAAGGGTCCTAAGAGTGGAAAACTATCTTTGAGTTAAACTTATGTTTTGTGACAAATTATGTATGAGTAATGAAATTAAATATTAGATGCCATAACTAGATACTCAGCTATTTTGTCTATGCTCACAAATGTAATGGGTTCACTTATTATATTTATGGAAATCTTGAAGGTTAAATTCGGTTGTGGAGTTGACTGGAAGGGAGAGGGAAGCCAAGAGACCAGCCTGCACATACGGGCAGTCTGTGAGGGGTTCTCGAGAAGCCTGCCTGTGGGTGAATGGCAAGGAAGAAGCCCTGCTGTGCGTGTAGGAGACCCCTCTGGTCACGTGGGCTCTGCTAAGCAGAAAAGTGGCCGAGAGAAAGTCCACCCCTGTCTCCACACGCCACCTTGAGTGGCCTGGCTACCACTGGTGTCTCCCGTGGCCACTTTGCTCCAGGCTCTTCAGCCTTGAGTGCAGACACACAGAGCAGCTCCCCAGGGCCTAGGCCTTCAGCCTTGGAGGAAGGCTCCCCAGGGGTCCCTCCTGCTTGGAGTCTCTGGTTCCCTGAGTTATGAAGCCACCCACCTCCCAGGCTCGCTAGCCCATGGAAAGCCCTTGTGGATGATTCCAACCTCTGGTTGTGTAAGAAAATCTAATAAATCTCCCTAATCAACCACCTCTAATAAATCTCCACAGAGTATGTCCTACTATATATATTTTATAACAATATGTGATTGAATGGGATTTCCAGTCCTAGTTTTTTGAGGAGCCTCCACACTGCTTTCCATAATGGTTGCACCAGTCTGCATTCCCACCAGCAGTGGAGAACGGTGTCTCTCCCCCCCACCCCAGCATC
The DNA here is from genome assembly GCA_004027915.1 of Capromys pilorides. Lineage (NCBI taxonomy): Eukaryota > Metazoa > Chordata > Mammalia > Rodentia > Capromyidae > Capromys > Capromys pilorides. The sequence goes on from PVKN010002011.1 coordinate 35,654, forward strand.
TCCAACATTTGCTGTTGGTTGATTTCTTTATGATAGCCATTCTTACTGGGGTGAGTTGTATCTCAGTGTTGTTTTAATTTACATTTCATGGATGGCCAGTGCTGTGGAGCATTTGAGCTGTAAAAGGTTCAAGCCAACAACTTTGGACAATTGCCAGTTATGTTGATAACCCACTACTATTATGGACTATTGGGCTATATTGAGTTATTCTGATGAACTCAAGTACCTACAATCTTTGGACTGGCATCACGTATGAAAAGGTCTTTTAAAGACCTCTCCAAATACAGCTTCTTTGCCTGTAGTGGAACACCCATCTCTAACAAAACAAAACAAATAGAGGGGGGTATAAATGAAGCACCAATTTGATATATATATATATATATATATATATATATATATAGAGAGAGAGAGAGAGAGAGAGAGAGAGAGAGAGAGATACAGTTAAGACAGATATATAGCTACTTTCTCTTAGTTCACTGAGAAGAAAGGTTTGTACTAATGTTTAGACAAGATATCGTGTCTACATCTTGTCCTCTGAATAATTACTATGAAGACAATAATATGCAGTGTATTAATTATTGTAACTGTCCTACTAACCTGTTTTGAAACTATCTCATTCCATTTTGTCTTTTTTTCTCATTAAAATAAATTTTAAAAATGCATGAGTTGCAGCATCAGTGGAGACACCGGAAAATTTCCACTGAGCTCAGCGTGGTGGCCCTGTCCCCGTAGGAGCGACTCCGCGAGTGCCTGGTCTGCGCTGGCGTTCTTCCTGTGCTTGCGTGCCCACTAGGGTTAGCAGACGGGCAGGAATGCTTATGCTTCGTAAACATAAAAGACCAATAACATGGTGAGGTGTGCAGCTACAGTGTGACGCATGCGTGATGTCACTGTCTTCAAATGGAGGACTTGGAGGAGAGGTGACATGGCCTTGGACATCAGGGGACCAGCAGAGTCGTTGATCCTCATGGAGAGGAGGCCTCAGCTCTGCCTGTGCTACACAGAGTAGCAGCAGTCTGGAGGAGTGTCACCTGGAGGACCTGGCTTCGGAGCCCGGAAGAGCAAACCCACCATCTGCAGGCAGGAGCTGAAGCAGACGAACAGCCCCGGCCCCGGCCCTGTGGGGACCTTCCTTCATGCTGGGCAGGCAGTGTTTTCTATCACATCCTTATCCAGAGTGGTGAGGCATAGCTGTACCACAGAGATGCTGTGGCTTTCTCAGAGTCCACGGATTTACGTGGTTCAGTCAGAGATCCCTTCATAGACGCGTCCAGGTACGTGGCTGACCAAGTATCTGGGCACCACGGACAAGTCATGGGACGCTGACAGCCCACTGCCACCTGGTCACAGCAGCACTGAGCCTGCAGCTCCTCTGTGGCTGCCTACAGACCTTGTTTGTTGTATCGGAGAACCAGCTGGGAAGCACAGAGGAGTGGACACGCCACCTGGCATGGACAAGACACTGAGTCACAGGAACAGAGGAAGAGGGCCGGGACCTAACAGTGTTCTAAAGATTAGGGCAGAAGACCTTGCTCTACACAGAATAGAGGGTAATAGGAAATACTGACATGAACACTAGGGAGGTGGGGCCCAGGGCGAGAAGACTGGAGTCCCCAGAGGAATCAACAGCCGAGAAAGGAACCGAATGCCACTGAGGAATGTTTCCAGTCATATTGGACAAAGCACTGGTATCTGGGGTTTATAGAGTGTTCTCATAACTCAAGAGCAAAAGGGCCAGCCAGATAGCTCAGTGGATTAGAGTGCCTGCTTAGGCAGAACCAGGGACTGGGTTTCAAACCCTGGTGTGCCATGCCGGCACTCTGAGATGGTGATAGAGACTGGGCATGGTGTCCCACACCTAAAACATCAATGCCTGGGAGGCTGAAAACAGGAGGATCACTACAACTCTGACCTGTGTAGTGAGATCCTGTAGACTCTGAACTGAAAGAAAATAAAAAATAAAAACAGTAGCATGGAAATCATACAGTTGAAAGCAGGCAAACACTTGAATAGACATTTAAACTGTACTGATAAAGTAATAGGACAGAAAAGAACAAACGTGGCCAACAGGGCACGCATAGGACAATACCATCCACTTTATTAGCCACTAAATGACACAGCTTGAACCACAGTGGGAAATCACTGCACACTTAAGTTCTGATTACATAATACAGGGACTATTTAGCTATACAACGTTGTTACAGGGAGGGCACATGGCTGCCATCCTCCCGAGAGCACCCTGGACACCCTCAGCCATCCTGCCCACCACACGTATCTCAGGAAGCAGAGATGCAAGGCAGGCAAAGTCACATGTGGGACACCGGGGGATCGCAGGTGGGGTGGACACTTCCATCATACCAGGGAGAAAGGCAGAGGCGGACATTCTGGAAAACGTTTGCTGGGTCTTTCTTGAACTAAGCATGCAGCTATAACTCAAACCAGCAACTGCATTTCTGGACGTTTATCCTCCTCTCAGATGCTCTGATTAAGCACAAGCCTCTACACCGATGTTCACAGCCCCTACATAAGGGTTAATAATAGCCTCTAGCTAGAAACAACCCAGATGCCGTTCAGCAAAGAAAGAGCTTAAGAAACAAGAACCCGTGCTTCTCCTGCACACTGTGGAGCACTACTCAGCGTCAGCAAGGAGAAACCTACTGGTGCACATAGTGGCACCCACATCTCCAGGCTAAGCGAGCCATGGCCTGGAGCCGTGGCCTGGCTTGGGAGATGTCGTCTTCTGGGACTCTTTATGTGACTTGTGCAAATGACAGCGCTTTGGAAAAGGATGACAGTGCTGTTCTTGAGACCTTAAGGAAGGAAGGAAGGCCAGTGGCCAGTGCTGCTTTGGGGGACCACGTGTTTCCCTCTGTGGTGTGAGATAGTCCTATGTCAGCCACGGACAGTGGTCCACAATGTGGACCCCACGCTAGTGAGACCACATGTAGCCCATTCCCCACAGAGGAGCTCATGTGACAGCGTGAACTTGGGCACAGTCCACACATTGTAGATGCCATGTCCTCGTGGTTGTGTAGGTATAAGAGGTGCGTGGCTCGCTCAGTCATAACAGTAGCTGGGGGCACAGCTACAGCCATGACAGTGAAGCTGAATCCAACACCCATATTTTTTTCTTGTGTATGTGCATTGAGTGTTTGAGATTCTCCGAAAGCAAAATTACTTTGGGCGCAGAAAGCACTCATGCATAAGAAAGCTGGCCTAGAGGGACATTTCCAGGTTTAAAAGCTGCATTAACATAAGCTATGATAGCAGTGTCGCAAGGGGTAAACGTATCCTTGTCTCCTTAGATGATAAGATGGACTTCATTAAATATTGACACCCGTATTTGTTGAAAGCCATCCATAAAGCAGAAGCAGAGCGACGCTGCCTTATCATCCTAGTGAGCCTGTCCCTTCCTCCTGAGGCCTCAGCACCAGTGCGGGGAAGGGAAGATCTCGTTAATAACAGAACAACGTGGAGCTGTCTAATCCCACTGCGATCTGAAACACTAGCAGTGCTGGGAACGCGTGATACCGGTATATTAATGGATTTACAGTTACAGTGAACACAGAGAAGCCCAGAAATAGAACACATGGCCAGGTGGAAGCCAAGTTTCAATCAGGTTGCCATAGAAATGATCTTAAACTCACATTTAAAAAACTCCATAATTAAGAAGAATAATAAGGATGGATATATATATATATATATATATATATATATGGAATTTGAAAATTCAACACAAAGAGGAAATTGGAAGAATGTGTTTCCAAACTTAATTATTAATAGTTTTTGCACTCATAAGTCCATTGAAATCTCAAAATTCAGTAAATGTTTCAACTTCGAAAAAAACTGTCGCAGTTCTGTGAAGGTCCACCCATCTCAGCTCATCCTCTCAGAACAGCGTCTCCTCCAGGCACCCCGGTTCTCCTGCACTGGGACCCCGCAGAGTGGATCACAAGGCTTCCACATCGAAGGAACCAGGTGTGTACGGCAAAGCTGGCCCAGAGCTTGGTCCTGCTGCAGAGCTGTCCTGCCAGGCTGCTGAATCCTTCTCAGATTAGCTTTGGCTCAACGGAACCCTGCCAGTGAGGGGCGTGGCTCCCCACTGCTGAAAAGGGCCCACACGTGGCGCTTGGGATGGGGGGCATCTTCCTGCAGGAGAGCAGTCCACTGGGCTGGCAGTGGAGGATCAGTGGGGTGGATCTCACTTGCATCGAGTGAGGGCAGCAGATGCAAAAAGGCAAAAAGGCTGTGCGGCGACTCGGCAGGTGCTGGGCAGGCCTCGGCAGAGCATCAGTGTGCGGGCTACCGTGCGGGGACGCAGGCAGGGTAGAAGAGGCACCCGGGAGCTGGCTCCTCTGTCACCTGAAGCGCAGCCCTGCCCCGGGCTGTGCCAGGTTTTCATGAGACGCCTCTGCAGAAGAGTCATCGAGGGCACCCTGAGTAATGATGGATTATTGAAGGGGAATGTTACCCTTGTCAAAATTATTGGACTCATATGTGTCACCTAGGAAAAAATTATCCTTGACCAAGCGCAGTGCCATAGATTTGACCTCTGCAGTAGAGGCTGTGTGTCTTATCATGCAGCGTGCAGGTGCTCAGGGCAGGGCAGTCACTGAACACTACTGAAAAGTGTGTGTGTGTGTGTGTGTGTGTGTGTGTGTGTGAAGAGAGAGAGAGAGAGTGAGAAGGTAAGAGACAGGGAGAGAGAGAGAGGAAGGAAGACAGGTACAGAGGAGGGAGAGAGGGAGAGAGCTGAGGTTTATTAGAAAATCAGTTTGCTCTGACACACCCTAGTAAGGGTCACGCTCAGTGCTGTGATGCCCCAACCCTCGGTCCATGATGTTGTGCTGACCTCTCTCCCCGGGAAGCTGAGTGGCTGTGGTAGGCTTGGGGACATGGAAGGCTCTGCTCTGCCTAGGCACTGGGAACCCACACTGTCAGAAAGCCACCATGGCTTCCAAAGTCTCCCTAGAAGCAAACGCCCACCGGGGGACAGGGAGAGAGGTGCTGAGGACCATGCGGGCTTGGTTCACTTGTCACACGTTTTGCGGGGTTTGTAGGTCAGTGGGGATCAGAGCCCCACACAAGCACACCCCACAGGGTACGTGTTGGCGAGCAGCCAGCTGGCTAGGCCCTCTGGAGGTGCTGCGGGGAGTGAGAACGCAGGAGAAAAGCAGCAGGACTGGCTGAGCTACTCCACAGCCGCCTCCAGCTCCATGGAAATCAGCGTGTCAGGGAATGTGGTGCGGGAGAAGACCTCTGAGGAGCAGGAAGGGAGGCTGACATCAAGGGTTACATGCCTGAGACTCTGGGGCAGACACGGGAGCCTCCCCACAGGGCACTGGGAGCAGTGGCCGTGTATGCCCTCTGGACATACAGCCTCAAGGGTGTCCTCAGCCTCAAGGGTGTGGGACACACAGGTAAGGACAGTGCTGGTGGCTGCCCGTGTGTCCTGTGTGTGTGTGTGTGGAGAGAGAGAGAGAGAGAGAGAGAGAGAGAGAGAGAGAGAGAGAGAGAGAGAAGGTAAGAGAGACAGGGAGAGAGAGAGGAAGGGAGACAGGTATGGAGGAGGGAGAGAGGGAGAGAGCTGCTCCTCTGCTCATGTTGTGTGAACCTGGGCCCCTCGCTCATGGCCCTCATAGCCACAGAGTTGTGAAGTGTTTCCTGCTGGGGAGACACTGCTCTTCTCACCCACCTGTGAATCCTACAAGGTCTCTGTGTGCATTCAATAAGAATTTGCCATGGAAGAGCCACACAAGAGCCATATTCATTTGTTTGGGTTTGGAGACTGATTTCAATCTGTAATCTACCACCAACTGGATACTAGCCTAATCTACAGACTGAAACAGCAGCTATGAAAACATGTCCACATCTTTTAGAAATGTAGGAACTCTTTTCTTTGGTTAAAGATTGCAGGGCTAAGGGCAGGTAGGGTTTCTACAGGGGTACAGAGGTGTCCTAAAGGCCCTGGAGGTGGCCTCTCCCAGTCCAGCCATGGTGGTCACCTGCCATGGGCAGGATCACATGTGGGAACAACTTGGTGCTGAGACACCACGACAACTGTCCACCTAGAGGGAGCGTGGACGCTCCAGACACGGCCTGGAATCCCAGGAAGGTCACAGTGCAGACGGAGGACACCGTAGCTGGTGCCCTGGAGGGGACTCAGGACCCACTGCCAGAGAGTCACTGCCAGAGAGACCATGCCTGGGGTCCACCACAGCCTGAATCCTGAATAAACTGCAGCTTTGAAAAATTAGTGTGGAGAGTTTTGCTCTGCCTCCAGGGGCATGGGCAGGGAGCTCCAGGCCAGCTAATCACAGCGCAGTCCTGCAGGGGACTGGGCTTACCCAAGGAGTGGAGTCTCCTGTCCTTTGCCTGGACCAGGCCCCGGACACAGGGGCAGCTCTGCTTCTGTCACCGTCCCAGAGGGTGACAGCAGCCACTCTGAGGCTGCCTTCCAGGGCCACGCCCTGCTTCAGCTGCAACCCTGAGTGATGTGCTGGTGACATCTCAGCAGGAAAAGGGGACCAGGCATCACAAGGGAGTCTGAGGCTCTGCCTTAGACAGTCTGCGCTATTAAAGTCATATCTTGGCAGATTTAAAGACCTGAAGTGGGAAAAGGAGAACTCCTCATGAAAAGTCCCCTCCAGGAGGAGCCGGCCTGCCCCAGGGGCTGTGGTGTCAGGCTTCTGTGTGCTGAGGAGGACAGCAGGGTGGCCTGGCTGCCCCGTGAAGGCACTGCGGGTCCAGCTCTCCTGGGCTAGAATGAGGGCTACTCAGCAGAAGAACGGATCAGTGACGGGGCACAGAAGGAGAGAAACCCAAAAGACAAGCAGGGAGAGCAGGAGCTTGCACTGAGTGTAAATTTCATGGTCTCCATTCTCCAAGCCTCGAGAAGCCCTTGAAACTTTATGAGCGCAGAAGTGCGGCGCTGGTGCTTGCCGCGCTCCAAGCAGCTCTGAAATTGCAGAGAGGGTCAGAGCTCGGGTCAGAGGAGCCACAGACGTCCTGGAAGGGCCAAGGACTTCACCAGTCGCCCACACTTCCAGCGTGGAGCTACGCGGTGCTCAGGGGTGGCTTAAGTCTCCAGGTGGACTTGCTCACGCGACAGCGGTCCTCACGCCCCTGGGCCTGACCTGCACGCTGTGGGTCTCGGAGTCTCCGCTTCCCCTCCCTATTCTCCTAGAGAACGCGCTTCCCTTGCCTGCACTGCGATTCCTCCTGAAAGCACGGAGTGGCGCCAAAGCTCCTCGCCTGTGCTGAAGTCCAGCCAGGGCCCGGCCTCGGGGTCCAGCAGGATGCTCAGGGCGCCCGCCACATGCTCCCGCATGCTCCTCGCTCCTTAGCTGCTGCTCCGGGCAGCTTAACCCAGGCGGAGCCCCCCTCCTGCGGCCGCTGTCCTGCCTCGCCTCCCTGCGGTGGCCCTGATGGCCCTCTGGCTGGGCGCCACATTTCTGTCCCCAGCCCATGAGCCCCTGCTGCCTGCTTCTGCGTTTCCTTCTCAGCTACATCTGACTCAACGCTGAGAACCTGAGCCAGGAAAGCGAGAAATGCAGGTGGCGTCGGGCAAGGCCTTCTCAGGGTTGGCGTCGCTGCACCCCGCCGGCCCCCAAGGCGCCCACTGTATTAGAACAGGTGTTCTGCTTTTGTAAACAGTTCGGCTTTGCTCCTCAATTCCTCAGGCGTGTTGCTTCCCACTGCCAGCACTGCTTCTGTGCGCATGTGTGCGTGTGCGTGAGCGTGTGTGTGCGCGTGCATGCGTGGGCAACATACTCTCAATGCCTTTGGAAATTATGCTGGAACCTCGGGAAGGACCATCAACCCCGCCACCCCCCTGAAAGTTCTTTCCCAAATTATTTCCTGAAAGAGGGTACAAATCTTAAACATATTCTGAAACATTTTTCTGTGGCTGTAACACAGGTCAATGAGAATATTATTCCAAGGCCTGCCTGGAACAATGCCCCAGCACATGCAGAGAAGGAAGCAAGCTGGGCACTGAACGGGCACCTCAGATGCCGGCTAGGAGGCCTTGGGAGCTCCGGGGTTGTGCCCTGGGGCCGGCCGGTGGCTCCTAACAGACCCTGTGGTGGGGAATCCTGCGTCAGGCTCAGGCCTCGGAACCCAGTGGCTCTATGTTCTTCACGGGCTTTGCCTCCTGCTGTGCTGCGCCTGCCTGTGGCGGGCCTCCTCCTCCTGCAGGACTTCAGACCTCTGTGCTCCTCCCAGGTGGGTGACACTGCCCTTGGCTTTTGGGCTGGAGACCATGGTGTGTCCTGTCGGAATCACTCCACAGGTTTATTCCTAATGGCTCTTCCCTGAGACACACACACACACACACACACACACACACACACACACACCTTCATACAGGAGCTGCAGCACAAACACACACAGATATGTTAAGGTGACAATGCTGAATACTTTTTTATGTATTTAGTCCAGGGTCTCAAAGGCCTCACTACACTGACTATGCTCCTAGTGATCCTCCAGTTTTCAGCCCCTCAAGCACATGCTGCCACACCCAGTCTCAGTGGCTTCTCAGGGCATCCCAGGGGCAGGACCTGCAGGGCACACTGGAAACTGAACCCCGCTCCTGCATCTGCCTGAGCAGGTGCCTTAATCTGCTGAGCTGTCTGACGGCCCTCTCGGGATGCTTTTAAAAGAGGCGTGAAGTCCACTTCCAGGGATGTCCGTGCTAGGCCCAGATATCCTAGTCACTGCTCAGGGCGGGAAGAAGACCCTAGCAGGGCAAGCATGGGTCCACATGGGTCCTCCCAAATACATTTGCTTACTGCACCCCACACTCACTTCACAGAAAAAAAAAATTAAAAGAGAGTCTTAGGCCACCACACAAATACAGCATCGTCCACGTTAGCTGCTGGGACGGCTGCCTGGAATACCTACTGGGCAGGCGCTTGAGAGCGACTTCTCAAGCTGTACGGCTCCTGACACTCACACCTGCCACCCAGATTCTGCAGTCTGTGACTTTTGATCAGAATGGGGTCAGACAAACCTAGCAGGTTTGACCCCCAGCATCTGTGGCTTCCATTTCCTGGTCTGAGCTGGGCCCCCTCTGGTGCAGAGCCCAGGCTGCTCTTGGACTCTCCTGCCCTGCTCCCTGACACTGCCTATAAATGCCATGAATTCCATCAATGGTCTTCTACTAGAGCGCTCCGCAGAGCCTGCAAGCTCCCCGACTCTGCAGAGTAATGCCGCTGATGTATGCCCCCTGCTGCGGGGGGCACCCTGCTGCCCATGTGCTGCCAGGCTGCTCTCTCGGGTGTGAGCCGACCTCTCACTGTGGCGTTGATTTGCACATCCCTGACCACTAGAGACACCAGCGCCATGTCACACACTTGCTAGCCACATGTGCAAGGCCTCCTTCAGAGAAACATCTCTCTGGGTCGTGTCGCTGTTATCACTTGCTGTTGGGTTGCGTGGACTCCTTCTATATTTTAGATATTAGCCCCTTCTATGACTTCCAGTTTGTGAGCACTTTCTCTCCTTCTGTGGCTCTCCTTTCCCTCTTGATTCTTTCTTTTGTGGGTCCAGGAACAGCTTTGTCTGGACGCACTGCATCTTTTCATTTTGCTCACAGGCTGGCTATGTCTGGAAGTCATGCACAATTGCTCTCCTGGGAAGAGTGCAGTGGTCGTTTCTCCCTTTGTTTATGTGGATGGATTTGAACGGTAGGCACGCAGGTTAGGTCTCCGTGTTGATGCCGATATGCAAGAGTCAGGTTGCACCAGCAGCGATGGCGGCATAGCCGAGAAGCTTTGCTAACTCTCCAGACACAGAAAGAGTTGAGGACAGGGAGACGGGGGATCCTCTGACGGGAGACAGGGAGGATGAGGCTTGATGGGCTTCTGCTAGGGATGGAGTCGGCGGGGTGGGTTCAGCGACACACACAGAGCTGACTGGGGCTTCCTCATGTGGGTGGGAAAGGTAAAAGGAAGTTGTACCCAGGGCTGAGCGGGGCAGGAGGAGGAAGTGGTCACTGGGAAGATAAGCTGTTGCTTCGGGGATGCAGCTGTGTTGGGTCAGGACCATGACACTGTGGCAGTCTGCACTCAGGCCGTAACCTATCGTCCCATCCTTTAGTTGCTATAAAGGGGCGATGGATCTCTTAGCCTGCTTCCTGCTAAATGG
>PVKN010002012.1:0-45747 GCA_004027915.1 Capromys pilorides
CTGAGCTGAGCTGGGCTGAGCTGCATTGGGCTGGGCTGAGCTGGGTTGGGTTGGGCTGGGCTGGGCTGAGCTGGGCTGAGCTGGTCTGATCTGGGTTGAGATGGGCTAGGTACTGGGCTGAGCTGAGCTGAGCTGACCTAGGCTGAACTGGGCTAAGCTGGACTGATCTGAGCTTGCTGAGCTGAGCTGGGCTGCGCTGAGCTTGACTGAGCTGAGCTGAGCTAGGCTGACCTAGGCTGACCTAGGCTGGGCTGGGCTGGGCTGGGCTGAACTGAGCTGATCTAGGCTAAACTGAGCTAAACTGGCTTGTGCTGTGCTCAGCAGACCTGGGCTGATCTGGGGTGAGCTGAGATAAGCTGGCTTGGGCTGTGCTCAGCTGACATGGGCTGATCTGGGCTGATATGGGGTGAGCTGAGATAAACTAGCTTGGGCTGTGCTCAGCTGACCTAGGCTATGCTGGGCTGAGCTGGGCTGGGCTGAGCTGGACTGATCTGGGCTGAGCTGAGCTGAGCTGAGCTGAGCTGAGCTGGCTTGGGCTGAGCTCAGCTGACTTAGGTTGAGCTGGGCTGGGCTGGACTGAGCTGAGCTGATCTGGTCTGATCAGGGTTGAGCTGGGTTGGGCTTGGCTTGGCTGAGCTGAGCTAGGCTCTGCTGGGCTCTACTGGGTTGAGCTGAGGTGAGCTGAACTGGACTGGGCAGGGCTGGTCTGGGCTGGTCTGTCCTGAGCTGGATTGACCTGATCTAATCTAGGTCAGGCTAGCTTGCACTCTTCTTAGTTCACCCTGCTAAACTGAGATGTGTGGAGCTTGATCAATAGCAATATCTCTGCACTGCTCCATGGCATTTTTTCTGTGATTTCATGTCCTTCCACTTGTGCATCTGCATTCTGCTCACTCTTTTGGGTAGGTAAGCCCAGAAAGTATCATAGTAGCATTAGGTTCTGTGTTTGGGGACAACAGCTAACAAGAGACTGAGCTCAGCCTTTGTGGGCTCCATGGATGACATAGATGTGAGCACAATTGCCAGCAGAACTACTCAGGCAGCAGAGCCAACTGATCTCTATGTTAGCTTGTTTCCATCCATATGGTATACATGGCTGCCTCCCTCTGTGGCCATGAGTAGTAGAGCAGCCCCATGGAAGCCTACCTGGTCAGACACAGGCTGAGCTGTAGGGAAACCAAGGCAGGACACCCAGATGTCTGCACATAGAGCCCAATAGCTTCACAGAAGAGGGTTCCATGGCAGAGGTGGTGGACCTGTCCATTGTGACCCCATAACAAATGCAGAAGAAGGAAAGCAGGGTTTGGGAGTCTTGAAAGGGCTCTGTATCCCCAGCCCACTGGATGTACAGAGCGGGATGGAAGGAAATTGCCATGACTCCTGGATCTGTAGTATCTACTCTGTGGTATCCAGTGTGAGGTGGAGCCAGCCTCATGTCTCTGGGTCTCTCATTCCTTGCCCTGCGAGATCTCCAGTGGGAACAGATTAGTCTGGGATCTCTGGATCTCTGATCCTGCCCTGTGTGGCCAGCTGAGCCTCTAGGTCCCCAGCCCCCTGGGCCTGGTATTCAGCCTGGGTTGGGGGGATGGCTTGATGCTTCTGATCTCCAAGACCCACTGTTCTAGCCCTCAGGGTGAAGGTAAGATTCCCCTGTGGGAACCCCTTTGCCTAAACCCAACCTAAGCACCATGATTAACAGCCTAAGGGTATGCAGGGCCATCTTATTATGTCCATGGCCTGAGACTTATGCAGAAAGAAGTGGAGCCAGAAAACTAGTACAGAAACAAGACCAGAGCTCTACTAACTGGGTGGGTGGGTGGGTGGGGGAGGTGCAGCAACATCCATGGTAGATGCTCCACCCACCCCAGGCCCAGGCCCACCTGACCATGACCCATTCCACAGCCTCTGTCCAGAAACCTTCCATCTATCCCTTGAGTTCCTGCTGTGATCCAACACAGAAGACAGTGGGCTGCCTGGTTAAGGGCTACTTCCCAGAACCAGTAACCGTGACTTGGAACACCAACTTGCAGAACATGACCATCTTTGAATACCCCACCCACCACTTTAACTCCAGCTTCCTGGTCACTACCAGCCAGGTGACAATCTCAGGATCGAGCCCCAAGCAGCTCACCTGCAGGGTGACCCACACTGCGTCTTTATTCAACAAAACACAGACAGTCGATGGTAAGCAGGCAACTGGCCAGAGCCAGAGCAGGGTGCTCCCAAACCACACCACTGGGGACGGAGGGTGGTACCCTGGGTGGGCCTGGGGGCAGGGTATGATGGATACTCACAATGGCCACCTCTTCCTTAGTTTGCTTCTCCAATGTCACCCGGCCCACTGTGAAGCTCCTCCACTCCTCTTGCAACCAAAACAAGTTTCAGCCCACCATCCAGCTCTACTGCCTCATTTCTGACTACACTCCAGGTGATCTTGAAGTCACTTGGCTGAGGGATGGGCAGCAGATTGGCAACAAGTTCACAGAGAACAAAGAACTCAGGCAGGAAGGCAGGCTGGCCTCCACCCAAAGAGAGCTCAACGTCACCCAGAGCGACTGGGCATCTGAGAGCACCTTCACCTGCCAGGTCTCCACTCAAGGCCTGACCCTCAAGGCCCAGACCCGGAAGTGCACAGGTGCAGCCCCACTCAGCCTGATGCCTAGACATGAGAAAAGGTTGGTGGGAGGGGCCAGCTGAGTCTCACCCATTCCCTCCCTCCACAGATGAGGATGAACCACGAGGTGTGCGTGCCTACCTGATTCCACCCAACCCTGTGGACCTTTATATCAACCCAAAACCCAAGCTCACCTGCCTGCTGATAGATCTGGAGAACAAAAATGGAGTTACTGTTGAGTGGACCCGGGAGAGTGGGCGGCCTGTGCAACCTGATCCTTGGACCCACAAGATCCACACTAACAAAACGGTCAGCATCGAGTCCACCCTGCCTGTGGTTGTCCAGGACTGGATTGAAGGCGAGGGTTACACGTGCAGGGTAACCCACCCTGACCTGCCAAAGGCCATTGTGCGATTCATCACCAAGGACAGCGGTGAGCCACAGACTGGAGGTAGTGGGCAAGCCTACTTGGGGAGCAGAGAGGGCACAGCCTGGCTGACACTCCTCTTTTCACAGGCACACGCATGGTACCCAAGGTGTACGTGTTCCAGCTGCCAGAGGAGAAGTCAGGCAAGGATCTAGAGAACAAGGACGTGCTCTCTCTCACCTGCCTGGCCCAGAACTTCTTTCCCAAGGACATCTCAATTCTATGGCTTCGCAATGGAAAGGAAGTGGCCAGCAACAAGTACAGCACAACAGCTCCCACTGAAATCAAGAGCTCCCCTCACTCCCATCGCTCCTTCTTCATTGTCAGCCACCTGGAAATCACTCAGGCCGACTGGATACAGAACAATCAATTCACCTGCCGTGTGGTCCATGAGGCGATACCCCCCCCTAGGTTCTTTGACCAAGCCGTGCCCAAGAGTCCTGGTAAATGAAGGCTCCCTGCCTCCCCATGCTCCTGCCATCAAGGAGACCTCTGTCTCCCACTGTAACATGAGGAAGCCACCCAATAAACACTTGGTGCCCACTTGAAGCCCTGGGAACCCATTCTTGGGGAAGGCAAGACTGCAGAATGGGATATATTGCACAGAGAAAGGGACCCCTAAAGAAGAGGGTGGGGAAAAAGTGAGATGTGGCTTCATCAGTCCTTCTGTTTGTCAGGCAACAGACAGGGAGACCCAGAACAGTTCCCGCGCCCTCCTGGTCATCCTATGGCAGCTCTCATCCTACCAAGGCATTCAGTGAGCCAAAAGGGGATAGCATAGGGCAAGCTAGCCAAAGAGGCTTTTCCTCCACCATGAGAAAACCTACATCACAGTTGTTCCATCCAGAAGAACCAGAGCCTTGCTGAGGCCCAGTGCATAGGATCCCAAGCTAAACCTTGAGATGGGAGAATCAGAGCCCCATGATTCTGGAATCCAGGCCAGGCCCCAACCCACTGCTCCAGCCCTGACCACCCATTCCATTATGGGCCACACCAGCCCTTGACTGGCACCCAGTGCACCAAGGCTTGCTGCCCAACTCTACTCCAACCTGTGTCCACCCGAAAGGGGCACCAGCATCACACCCCATGCAGAGCTGAGCACAGGGGGCCTTGCAGCTGTACTGAGACATGACCATACTAACACACTATGCTCTGAGAGAACACACACTCTCCAGCTGCCCATAGGCTGACACCTAACATACTTGCCTGTGGACATAGCTAATATGAGACAAAAATGAAGCCCTTCAGCCCCAGCCAGGAATCCCCCACAAGGATTCCTCAAGTCTCCTTAGCCCACTGTCAGCTGCTACCCAGGGATGACAGACACAGACACAGAGGGACACAGGGACATAAATACACAGATAGATAGATAGATAGATAGATAGATAGATAGATAGATAGATAGAGATAGAGATATATACATTCATATACCCTTGGATCCTCCTGCTCTCACACAGCCCTGGAGGATAAGGGCTTGAAGCCTTAGAGGAGGAAGAGAGCCTATCTAGACTCCTATTGCACACACACCTGGTCCACAAGCCCTGATCAAGACACACCACCCATGCTCAACTGAGCATACAGGCACCCAGCATGTCCATGCAGAGCTGGGCAACCAGAACAGAGGAATACTTGTATCGCTGAGTCAGAGTGGCTGCTGGTGCCTGTACTCATTCCTAGAGCAGCAGTCCCATCTGCCCAGCACCTTCCCAACACCAGGCCAAGGAAATAGAGATCAGCCAGCATGCATACAATTGGCTAGAGGCCATGGATAGCAAGAGAATCTGGCAAGGGCAGAGGTCCAGGACCCTAGAGACCATCTTGAATCCTACAGGCTTGACCCCATGTACCCTGAAGCCAAACCAACCCCAAAGACTCATCATCCAACTCCTAGGCCTGGATGCAGCACTCAGAGCCCATCCTGAGATCCAGATTCTGTGGGCCTGCAGGGTCAAGGGGAGCCATCCACTTCCAAGATAGAGAGAAACATGCCAGACCACCATGGCATCTAGGGTAGAGTCAAGGAAAAAAGGTACATGCAGGAGAGGCAGAGGTCTCTGGCTATCTTGGGGGTTTTAGACCACAGCCTTCAGGACTGGCCAGGGAACATATGCCCTGGGCCTCAGTAGGGCAGCCTGAACTAGCAGGGTCTGCCACTGCCCACCGTCACCCAGATACTTGGAGGGCTTACTAGCTGCTCTTCCTAGAGGTGGAACTCCAGGACCTGTGCACAGAGGAGGCAGAGAGCCAGGAACTAGAGGGGCTGTGGACCAGCACCTACACCTTCATCTCGCTGTTCCTGCTCAGCGTGAGCTATAGTGCCACTGTCACTGTTCTCAAGGTATGTGGGTGTTGGGTAGGCTGGGGGTCAGGGTAAGGCTGAGTGGTGTCCTCACACACACCTTCCCCCAGGTGAAGTGGGTCTTTGCTGCCACAGCACAGAGAGCACCCCAGACCCTCCATGACTACACCAACGTCCTACAGCCATGGGCCTAGGCTGGACACAGCACCCACACATGCACCAGGGTCCAGAAGGTTCCAACTCAACCCAAGGATCAGAGCTCCAGGAGCTGCTTGACACACTTACTCCCTCTGACACAACCCTGTCCCTCAAGAAGAGTGGGCATGAACAGACCCATAGGCACTGAGGCCATTCCGTGAAGATATGGACTGAACAACCACAAAAACATGTGAATGCATGGAGCCCATGGCCCAGCCACCACCCAGAATCCAGCCAGCCCAACAAGATCTGATTTGAGACAGTGTGGCCACTTCTGCCCTCATTCCACTAGCCTGAGGACAGAGACATCTCCTTCAAGGGTAAGACTGTAGGACTGCTCAGATCCTAAACTAGTGGGGAGTCTGTAGCACTGGAGAAGTGACCTCCCATAGAGTCACAGTCTCACTGGCTTTCACACCCATGGAGGATAGCCAGCCATCCTGTTCCCAGCTCTGTTTATTAGTAAACTTCCTGTATACAGCAGCCAAGTTCCAAGTGTACCGTTGGAAGAGGTTTGTGGGCTGTGTATTGGGAATGTGGCAGGCAGCCCCCTGAGTATGCAGACCAGGGAGCTGATCCCTGGGAAAGCCCATTCCACATCTAGAGTCTTCACACCAGCCAAGGTGATGTCTTGGTGGCTGAGCACTGACACATGTGCGAGCAAAAGCTCCCTGGGGCTGGCCACCACCTCCTCGGGAACAATCCTGATGGTCTGGGGAAGGCATGGCACAGGAGACACCACACAGAAAGGACTGTAGTGCACCTGGGGCCATACCCCTATGGGAGAGGAGCCAGAAAAAGTGGGGGTGGGGGGATAAGGAGCCCTGAGTACTCAGCAAAGGCCAGGATTCCCACCTCCCATTTAAAGGCACTAGGGAACCTACAGAAAGAACGGTGAGCAACAGATCCTTTGTGCAAAGGAAAAATTCAGAAACCAACAACTAGAAGGAAAGTTCAAAATTAGGAAAGTTGGGAAGTGAGGTACTCCAGGGCTCTGGCTGAAGTTGGGAATAGATAAGATAATTTGGGGGACCAATAGGTCAAAAGTCCTTGATAACACGGTACAGTGGCCCTTCTAGGCAACAGCACTGTTGCCCATTGAGCCACTGAGCACCTCAGAGACTCTGACATGGAACAAGGATAGAAAGGAGATTAGGGCCAGGTCACAGCCCCACTCCACCCCAGGCCCAGCCTGTCCCTTGTCTGATAGCCAAGCTCCAGACACAGCCATGCAGCCCTGGCAAAGATGAGGAGCTAAGATCCTCTCCAGGGACTCAGGGCTAAGTGACAGGACACTAAGCCAGAGACTCCAAACTGGCCTGGACAGAGCAGAGAGCTTGTCTGGCCGTGGCAAAAGCCAAAACCTCTGTTCAGCTTTCCTCAAATTCAGATACACATACTGGAAAGAGTCACACTCACATTCACACACACACACACACACACACACACACACACACAACTAGGCCCAAATCTACTCTACCATAGCCAAAGTCTCAAGAGGCCTCAGCTCGCTCCTCACAGTCTCCACCTGTGTCCTAGATCAGATGTCCCTGAGGATCTTCTTCCTCCAACAAACACCCCAGACAATGATCCACATCCATTAGCCCGGAATATGAGCATCCAGCACTCTGCCCGGTGGGCCTGGAATGCCAGGCACTGTCACCCAGGAAAGAGTTTCATCTCCTTTTGGTCTGGGGAGGGTTTCATGGTTTCCACCTTCAGAACCAAGGAGGTGACCCATATCCAGGAACCTGGGCTCTAGAACCTGCTCAAAGCCACACCATCCCCCCTCCACATACCTTGTCCTTCCAGGGCAAGAGGATGCATCTCCCACCCATCCCTACTCCTATTTACTCTCAAATCTCCAATTGACCCACCATGGTGGGCTGAGGGGCAGCCCCAAAAGACACAGCTCCCAAATGTGGCCCTATTTGGGAAAGGAATTTGTGCAGATGAAAACAGCCTTGAGATGAGGTTAGTGACAAAAGTCCTTAGAAGAGAAGTGAGAGAAACAGGAAACCATGAGAAGAAGGCAGAGGTGCCTGGAAACATACCACATGGAGTCAGCAAGCTGGTGGAGTCAAACCCTGCCCAGTGAGGCCAGGGAAAGCCAACTCAATGACTGCCAAAACCATGACCTTGCATGAACCTGCCAGTCCTACATGAAAATGACTTCTGGGAAGATACCTCTCCCCCAGCTGCTTGTCTAGTCTGTGGCTTCTACCCACTGTTTAATTCTCTGCCTTCACCCAGCCTGCACTTTGCACAACAGGGTGCTCCTGCTTGTATTTGTAGGATCTCTATTGCTGCCTCTGTGGTTGACAACCAAAGCTCAAAGGAACAGTTGGCAGGGGACTTAACGAGGGGCCTCCTGGATTATAGATGCAACCCTGTGATGGAAAGTGTCCCTGGGAAGGGACCCAGCCAACTCTTACCCTCCTTTCACCCTGTGACACTGTCTAGGAGCCAATAAGTGGCCATTGTGTAAATGACCAAACCAGAGCCCTCATCATATGCTTTTGGACTCTAAAATGTGAAAAGTGAAGTTTTACTGCTGAAGCCACCTAATCTGTGGCATATTTACGACAGTAGCCAGAAATGACAGACCTGCAGCCACTGCATACCCTTGCTGACTGCTGTAAGGGTTAAGGTTGATGAAACTCCAGATATCTCTCAAACCAGCCCAAGGAACTTCCCAGACCCCAGCAGTCACCCTTCTGTTCTTTCAGCACCTCCCCCACTCCTAGCCTTGCACACAGCCAGTAACCTTCAATTCACCCATTGCTCTCCAGGAACTGTTATAGTCTGTGAGTGGTCAGCCCTAACCAGCACCCAGGAAAAGCTGATATCCTCCCCGCAAGGTTCACCCCGTCAGCAGAATGTCCCAATCCCAATGCTAGAAAGTCAGCTTTCCCTGCTGATGGTGCCCTACCCAGCAAGGACCATCCAGTCTCTATGCCTGCATGCATTTCCACAGCCTTGCTGTGAGTGAATGAAGCCAACGTCCACAAGGCTCTGCTGCTCCTTGTGCCCAAATAGGACTAGCAGATGCAAGGTAAAGGGACACTCAGTGTACCTAGGAACAGGAAAGTGATGGAAGGTGACCTGGGAGGCCTCCTAGGAGTCTAGGGCAGAGATCCTCAGTGGGAAACCTGGAGGAAAGTTTGCCCAGGACAATTCAAAGCTTGCTCTAGTACTATAACCTTTCTGGCTAGGGTCCACCCCAGGCCAGTCTTTCCCAAGAGTCCCTGTCTGGGAGCCTAGGCCTGTCTTCCAACCTTGGTTTGCCTCTGTCCTTCTCCACATGTCTCTGGGTCTCTGCACTCTTCACTGTATCTATTTCTATCTTCTTAACCAGCATCTCAGCCCCTATGACAACCCTGGGGTCAGCCACAAAAAGCCCTGATCTTATTGAGGCCCATGGGGTCCCACAGCCCAGGCCACATACACCTGTCCCCACCACAGCAAGACCACAGACCAGACATGACGTGGAGGTGAGTGGCTGGGTCATGGAGGTGGGGCAGGAAGTGGGCAAGTGACCATGTCTGGGGCCAGACACAGTCAGGCAGGCCCTCCTGCCTGCTTCCCACATCCAGCACAGCCCACAGCCAGAGCAGGTCAGGAGCCACTGAGGCCACAGGGTTATCACAGTCAGTCCTCTGGGGCAGTGGGCAACAGCCATGAGGAGGGCCGGCAGCACAGGCCACCTGGTCAGTCCAGCGGAGGTCGCTCACTACATGCACAGGTGGGTTCCAAGACTTCTGGTCCCATCTATCCCTCTGCACACCAAGAGGTCAACAGGGACAAGTCAGGCAGGACACTGCAGTGAGTTAGGGCTAGAAAGCAAGTATGGACAGAGACTGAGTGGGAGGGCAGAGAGAACACAGAGAACAGGGGTCAAGGAAGGGGCAAACTGCTGACTCAGCCCAGCAGGGCAGAACAGATAGGATGAAACAGCACTTCCTGAAGCAATAAGGCAGCAGCTTGTGCAACCCAGGAGGACAGCAAGGGCAGTTCCCACATAGCCATGTGTGTGGGCCAGGGGACCATGACAAGCTGAGCAGGGATGAGCTGTACTCAAACTGGCAGACGCAATTGACCTGAGCAGCACTGGGCTGGGTGGAAAAGGGCAACGCTTAATTTAGCAGAGTAAGGCTGATTGATCTGGGCTCAGCTAGGCTGAGCTGGGCTGAGCGGGTCAAGCAGTGCTGGTCTGGACTGGGATCCACTGGGCTAAGTATAATCAAAGCAGAGCTGAATTGGACTGGATGAAACTGGGCTGTTCAGAACCAGCAGGGTTGGGCTATGCTGAGCTGGCTCAGTAGGACCAAACAGGGCTAGGCTAAGCAGGATTATCAGGGCTGAACCTGACTGGACTGAAGTAGGCTGAGCAAGACCAACAAGACTGAGCTCCTTAGGGCTGAGCTGGGCTGAAGTGGGCTGAGCAGGACTGACAAGCACTGAACAGGTCTAGAAGAGCAGAGTTGGGCTGTGCAGGACTAGAAGGACTGATTTGTGCTAATCTGGGCTGAACTGGGCTGATTTGGGCAGAGTTGGGCTGAGCTGGGCTGAGCAGAAACAAACTGGGCTTAACTGAGCTAGGCTAAGCAGGACTAACAGGGCTGAGTTGGGCTAATTTGGGCTGGGCTGAGCAGAGCTGACGGGAACTAGGAGGGCTGAACTGGGATGAATTGGGCTCAGCTAGATTGCGCTGGGCTGAGCAGGATTAGCAAAGCTGAGTAGGGCTGGTTTGGGCTGAACTAACAAAGTTAAGCTGAACTGAGCTGGGCTGAGCTGAGCTGAGCTGAGCTAGGCTGAGCTGAGCTGGGCTGAGCTGAGCTGAGCTGAGCCAAGCCGAGCCGAGCCAGGCTGAACAGGACCAGTAGTTCCGAGCTGGGCTCAGTTAAGCTGAGCAATGCTGAGCTGGTCTTTGCTGTACTGAACTGAGTTGGGCTGAGCTGGGCTGAGAAGGACAAGCAGGGCTGAACTGGGCTGAACAGGACAAGTAGGGATGACCTGGGCTGAATAGGACAAGCAGGGCTGAGCTGGGCTGAGCAGGAAAAACAGGGCTGAGCTGGGCTGAGCTGGACTAGCAGTACATAGCTGGGCTAAACAGAGCTGAGCTGTGCTAATCTGGACTGGGCTGTGGTGAGCAAGACTAGCAGGGTTGAATTTGACTGATTTGGGCTGAGCTAACAGTACTGAGTTGAGCTGAGCTGGGCTGAACTAGGCTTAGCTGGACTGAGCTGGGCTGGGCTGGGCTGGGCTGAGCTGGACTGGGCTGGGCTGGGCTGGGCTGAGCTGGACTGAGCTATACTGAGCTGAGCTGAACTGAGCTATACTGAGCTGAGCTGGGCTAGACAGGACTATCAAGACATAGCGGGGCTGAGCTGGACTAAGCTAGGCTGAGCAGGACTAGGAGGGCTGAGCTGGGCTGAGCTAGCAGAGCTGGGCTGAACTAAGCTGCACTAGACTGAACAAGATTAGCAGGGCACAGCTGGGCTGAGCAGGACTAGAAGGGCTGAACTGGGCTGAGCTGGGCTGAGCTAGCAGAGCTGGATTGAGCTGAGCTGCACTAAGCTGAGCAGGACTCATAGTACATAGCTGGGCTTAGCTGGGCTGAGCTGGGCTAAGCTGGGCTGGGCTGGGCTGGGCTGGGCAGGACTAGTAGGGCTGAGCTTGGCTGAGATGGACTGATTTGGACTGGGCTGTGGTGAGCAAGACTAGCAGGGTTGAATTTGGCTGATTTGGGCTGTGCTAACAGTACTGAGTTGAGCTGAGCTGGGCTGAACTAGGCTGAGCTGAACTGAGCTGGGCTGGGCTGGGCTGAGCTGGACTGAGCTATACTGAGCTGAGCTGGGCTAAACAGGACTAGCAAGACATAGCGGGGCTGAGCTGGACTAAGCTAGGTTGAGCAGGACTAGGAGGGCTGAGCTGGGCTGAACTGAGCTGCACTAGACTGAACAAGATTAGCAGGGCACAGCTGGGCTGAGCAGGACTAGAAGGGCTGAACTGGGCTGAGCTGGGCTGAGCTAGCAGAGCTGGATTGAGCTGAGCTGAACTAGGCTGAGCAGGACTCACAGTTCATAGCTGGGCTGAGCTGGACTGAGCTGGGCTAGGCTGGGCAGGACTAGTAGAGCTGAGCTTGGCTGAGCTGGACTGATCTGGACTGGGGTGTGGTGAGCAGGACTAGCAGGGTTGAGCTTGGCTGCTTCAGGCTGAGCTAGCAGTACTGAGTTGAGCTGTACTGAACTAGGCTGAGCTGGACTGAGCTGGGCTGAGTTGGGCTGAGCTGGACTAGGAGGACTGAGCTGGGCTGAGCTAGCAGAGCTGGGCTAAACTGAGCTGAGCTAGTCTAAACAAGATTAGCAGGGCATAGCTGGGCTGAGCTGGACTAAGCTGGGCTGAGCAGAACTAGGAGGGCTGAGCTGGGATGAGCTGGGCTGAGCTAGCAGAGCTGGGCTGAGCTAGTGGAGCTGGGCTGAGCTGAGCTGCACTAGGCTGAGCAGGACTAGCAGGACATAGCTGGGCTGAGCAGGACTAAGAGGGCTGAGCTGGGCTGAGCTATGCTGAGTTAGCAGAGCTGGGCTAATCTGAGCTGAGCTGCGTTAGGCTGAGCAGGACTCACAGGACATAGCTGGGCTGGGCTGGGCAGGACTAGTAGGGCTGAGCTGGGCTGAGCTGGACTGAGCTGGGCTGAGTTGGGCCGAGCTGGGCTGGGCAGGACTAGTAGGGCTGAGCTGGGCTGACCTGGGCTGAGTTGGGCTGAGCTAGCAGAGCTGTGTTCAGTTTAACTGAGCTAGCCTAAGCAGAACTAGCAGGACATAGCTGGGCTGAGCTGGACTGAGATGAATTGAGCTCAGCTGTACTAGCAGGACAGCTGGGCTAAGCTGGGCTGAGCTAGGCTGAGCAGGAATGGTAGGGCTGAGCTGGACTGAGCTGGACTTACCAGGGATAAGCTGGGATGAACTGAGCTGAGCAAGACTAGTAGAGCTGAGCTGGGCTGCACTAGACTGAGCTGGGCTGACAGGACTAGCAGGGCTGAGCAGGACTAGCAGAGCTGAGCTGGGCTTACAGTACTTGCAGGGCTGAGCTGGGCTGACAGGACTAGCAGGGCTGAACTGGCCAAAGCTGAGCTGAGCTGGGCTGAACTGGATCATGCTGGGCTCAGCAGGATTGGCAGGGCCGAGATAGGCTGAATTAGGCTAAGCTGGACTGTGCTAAACTGAGCTGAGCTGGACTGAGCAGGACTAGCAGAACATAACTGAACTGAGCTGTACTGAGCTGGGCTGGGCAGGGCTGAGCTGGGCTGACAGGACTAGCAGGGTTGAGCTTGGCTAAGCAGAGCTTAGCATAGCTTAGCTGAGCTGATCTGGACTGAGCCGGGCTGAGTAGGACTAGTAAGGCTGAGCTAGACTAAGCTAGGCTGAGCTGGGCTGAGCAAGACTAGCAGGGCATGTCTGGGTTAGGCTTGGCTGAGCTAGATTAAACTTGGTAGATTTGAGCTGAGCTAGCAGTGCTGGGTTGAGCTGAACTGAGTTTGACTGAGCAGGACTAGCAGGGTTGAGTTGGGTTGAGCTAGGCTGAGCTGGACTGAGCTAAACTGAGCAGGGCTTAGTTAAGCTAAGCAGGACTGGTCTGGGATGATCTGGACTGAGCTGGGCCAGCAGGACTAATAGGGCTGAGCTGGGCTGAGCAGGGCTTAGCTGAGCTGGGGTGGTCTGTGCTGGGCTGAGCAGGGCTACGACAAGCAGAGATGAGCTGGGGTGAGCTGGGATGAGCTGGACTGAGGTTGGCTGATTTGGGCTGAGCTAGCACAGCTGGGTTGAACAAGGATGAGATGATCCGAGGAGGACCAAGCTGGGCTGACCTGAGTTAAACAAAACCAGCAAGGCTGAAGTGGGCTGTGCTGTGCTGAACAGAACTATCAGGACTAAGCAGAGCTGAACTTTGCTGAGAAGGGCTGAGCTAGGCTGAGCTGTGCTGAGCTTAAGTGAGCAGGACAAAGCTGGGCTGATTTCAACTGGGTTGAGCCAAACAGAACTAGCAGGACTGAGCTCTGCTGGGCTGATGAGGGCTGAGCCTGTCAGAATTGGACTGTGCTGCTCTGCTTGCATTAGGTTGCACTGTGTAAGCCAGTCTGAGCTGAACTCTGATAGTCCATTAAGTGTGAAGTGATCTGAGCTGTGGAGAGCTGAGCAGAGCTTGGCTGGGCAGACTAGAGGGCACTGGGCATCTTGGTAGAACAAAGTTGACCTGAGCTAGGCTGAACTGGTCTGTGCAGGTATCTGAACATAGCAGGGTCTCACTGGTCCACTCTGGGAAGTTGTGCTGATCTGACTGAGACCATCTGGCAGAGCTGGGCTGGCCTGGTGTGTTCTGTTTTGGCTCACCAAGCAGGACCACTGTGAAGATGGGCAGGTATCCTGGTCCAAGCCTGCCTGGGTGGAGCCAAGCTGTTGAAAAAAGAGCTGAGCTGCATGCTGTGGATAGGAAGCCTCTGAGCCTAGCTGGCTGGTCCTCTGTGGATGTATCACAGCCATTGGAGCCCAGTGGGCCTCCACAACACTGTCCTCCCTTTGCTCATTGCCCTGATATAGTGTGCCAAGTTCCAGTGGGAAGTGTGCCCTGAGTCACCAACCCTAGCCTTGCAGGTGCACTGCTCTGGGCTTGGTCTCTGATCCTGGCACCTGTGAAAGAGTCATGGTATAGTGGGTGATGGTCCTGGGCCCTGCAGAGCACATGTGAAGTGGAACACCAAAGGAGTGGCCTCCCTAAAACAACTTTCATCCCAAACCAGCCCTCTTACCCTACTCCTGAGCATCTACCCCAGGATGCACAGCTCCTGCCTGGGCACCAGGATACTCAGTGAGCAAAATTTTCTAGATCTTGCTCTCTGTTCATGCAAAGGTCCTGTCCAAGACATCTGACCAGGTCTCATACAAGGCATACGACCACCCTGCCCAAGGGTCATGCTCAGAGGCAGGAATGTGAAGACAGGGTAGCCAGCTCCACAGCCAGGCCATGGCCCTGAGTGAGACCAAAGCACTTACCAGTCATCTGTGGGCCAGAATCTTCCACCCTCAAGGCTGACAAGATGGTTTTGACTTCTCATGGGGGTGGAAGCAGGGCCCCATCTCACAGTGTGTTCCATATTCCAGAGCCCATGACCGTCCCCAAAATCTTCCCACTGAGCCTCCCACAGCCCCAGTCTGGAGAACCAGTGATCCTTGGCTGCCTAATCAAGGATTTCTTCCCCCCGGCACCTGTGAGTGTGACCTGGAGCAAGAGTGGGGAAGACGTGAACGTCACAAACTTCCCTGCTGTGGCTAAGGAGAGCCTGTACATCATGAGCAGCCAGCTGAGCCTGCCAGCCGAAGAGTGCCTAGAGAACGAAAGTGTCACATGCTCTGTGCAGCATGTCACAAATGACCCTCAAGCAGTGGATGTGCCCTGCTCAGGTCAGAAGGCAGTCTGGGGTGGATCATCTTTTCTGAAACTATGTCCCCACTGGGAGGCCAGGAGCCACTACAATGGACTGCCTAGCTCAGCCTGGGAATGGCTACAGTGCAGTGTGGGGTGGGGCAAGGCTTAGGGATGGGCAGGACAGGCAGGAATGGGTGCTAACCAGCCAGGATCTCTCTCTCTAGTTAAAATACCCACTACAGTATCACCACCACAAGAGTTTCACTGCAAACCCAGCCTGTCACTGCAGCGGCCAGCCCTTGAGGACCTGCTCCTGGGCTCTGATGCCAGCCTCACATGCACACTGAGTGGCCTGAAGAGCAACCAGGCAGCCACTTTCACCTGGACACCCATAAGCGGGCTGGTTAGCATCCAGCAGCCTGTTAAGCTTGACTCCTGTGGCTGCTACAGCGTGTCCAATGTGCTGCCTGGCTGTGCTGAACTCTGGAACCGCGGGGAGACTTTCACCTGCACAGCCAACCACCCTGACTTAGATGAACCCATGAGCGCCACCATCAGAAGACCCACAGGTGGGCCCAACCCCACTCCTGCTCTTATGTCATTTTACAGAGGGAAACTGAGGCCAGCTCAAGAGTCAGGGCCTAGTGTGGTGCTCTTTGCAGCTCATTTAGCCCTAACCCACCTCTCTGCCCCACAGAACTTTTCCAGCCTCAGGTCCACCTGCTGCCGCCGCCGTCGGAGGAGCTGGCCCTAAACGAGCTGGTGTCATTGACATGCCTGGTGCGGGGCTTCAGCCCCAAGGAAGTGCTGGTGCGCTGGCTGCATGGGAACCAGGAGCTTCCCAAGGACAAGTACCTAGTGTGGGAACCCCTAGAGGAGCCCAATGAGGGTGCCACCACCTATGCTGTGACCAGCGTACTGCGTGTGACAGCTGCAGAGTGGAAGCAGGGGGACAACTTCTCCTGCATGGTGGGCCATGAGGCTCTGTCCCTGTCCTTCTCCCAGAAGACCATCGACCGCCAGTCTGGTAAACCCTCTGTTGTCAACGTGTCTGTGATCATGTCAGAGGCAGATGGCACCTGCTACTGAGCCACCCTACCACCCCTGCCCCTTCAATAAATGCCATGCTCGCCCAAAGCAGCCCATGCTTCCGTCTGGCGCCTGTCTGCCTGTCCATCCATCCTCTGAGTCTGCCCCACAGAGGGAGAGGTCAGGTGGGGAGGGAAGAGGAACCAGTTCCTCAGCCACTGGTGTCTTGGACTCCAATGTACGTGCCTGTGTGTGTGGACACAAGGGTGCGTGAGTGTGCCTATGGGTGTGTGTGTGTGTGTGTGTGTGTGCACAACATTTGTGTGTACCTGTGCCTATGTGTCTGTATGCATGCCTGTGTGTACCTGTGAGTGTATATGTATGTGTTTGTGTGTGTGAATATGTATGAACATGCACATTCCTGTGAATGTGCAGTGCACAGGAGCTAAGTCCCAACCTTGTGTGAAATCTGAAGTTGACAGTCTCGGTGGTGGTCACCACAGTCTCAGGGTCCCCTGAGAGCAGTGCAGCCATGGGAAGTGAATGGCAGGTATTAGAGTAGCATATTTCTCCTGGATTTCCATGGCTTCAGTGAGGGAGGCCAAAAAAGGACAGGTGACTAGAGGGTCTTGTGCTATTAGCAGTGGGTCAGGGAAGGGGACAAAGGGATGAGAACTGATTCCAGGGGTACCACACCAAGAGCAAGCACCTTCCCCTCAGTGGGTCAGCTCTGTGTAGCAACACACAGCTACATGGGACAGCCACTGATTCATGAACAAGGGGCCACCTTGGTGGGCATGTTCCAACTCACACCACACTACTCATCACCTGCACAAGGGCACACATGCACACACAGGCACGTTCCCACATTCACACATGTCTGAGCTCTCCAGATGCAGGAAATGCACACCCCACATCCAGTTCCAGGAAGGTAGGGGAATCCCCTCTCAGCCCTGGGGTTTTTCAGGCCCAGCCTTGCTATTCTCAGCCTCCCTGTGTACCTAAACATCCTTTCAAGGGAGCCCCTGCTCCTAAGACTCAAGTTGACTGTATCTACCTGTGCCCAAGTATGACTCGAACCACAGACAGGGGAAAGGCCAATCTGGAGTAGGTCAGGGAGACTGTGCCCACATGGATCTCTAGGCCTTATTCCGGTCCCCAACAGAATAAGGAAAACAACTCACAGCCCCTGGAGGGATATCTGGCACCCTCATGCCCACAAGGGGGCAGCGAGGCCCCTGATCTTTCCTTTAGGCCTTCCTTGGCTTCTAGCAGCTTCTCTCTGTACTCAGGTCAAAGTAAACAGGAGGGCTACACACTCACCCTTGACACTGGTGCCCCCTGAGAGTCCCATCATCAGTGAGTAAAAAGCAAAGGGCCAGTTGGAGAAATTGTGCCACAGACAATAGGCCCTATCACCTCATGGGACTCAGGATCTGTCCCAAAAAAGATTTTTCTAGAGAGTACAAAAGGAGGAGGAATCAAGAGTTGGAAGACTGAATCAAGAGCAGTGGAGCAGGGCTGATAGGAAGATGAGTCATAGAACATACAATGAGTGGAAGGGTAGATACATAGATGGGTAGGTGGGTAGGTGACAGATGGACGGATGGACGGATGGATGGATGGATGGATGGATGTAGAGCAAGTGAATGATAGTCAACTTGGAGGATGTATCCGCTAATGATTGAGTGAATGGAAAGACAGAGGGAAAGATAAATGATTAGGTAGAGCAGCACATAACCAGCACATGGATCCAACTCCCATGAAACATGAGAAATCTATGTCCTAAGACACTGAGAACAGATGTCTGTGCTGATAGTTTTCACCTGCCTCTCTTTGCTGACTTCTCAGCCACATTTCCAGGAAGGATAATAGAGGTCTCTGAGTATACCCATGCAGCCCTTGGCACAATGACCTTGGCCCCAGGACTCTGGCGCAGTTCTCCTTGTGGGTTTGTCTGGTGCTTCCCAGCCCCAGGACCCAGACCCAAGAACTAAGCCTTGTCAAAAATTTGTCCAAGTAGCTGGACTTGGCCCCAGGAGGCATTGAGCTGGCACTGTCCTTGGATTCTCAAAGACACTCTCCACCTTCCTGCCCTACTAGGTGTCTCTCTAAGTTCCCCTCAAGGATGCATCCTAGGAGCATCTGAAGAGCTGCAAGAGTTCTAACCTCTTGCCTGAGGCCCTGACTCCTATCCTCTCTGGGCAAGTCTCAGAAAACCCCACTGCCACAATCCCCAGACCCAAAGGTGGCATAGGAGGTATGGTTAGACCTGGACCTCTACCCACATGAGTTCTCCATGTTTTGCAGAGTGGAAAGAGCTGTTTCCCTGGGTGGTGCTGGACCAGCCACAGGATGTACTGGAGGAGGAGGCCCCAGGTGCCAGCCTGTGGCCCACGACCGTCACTCTCCTCACCCTCTTTCTGCTGAGCCTCTTCTACAGCACAACATTGACAGTGACAACCATGCGAGGCCCACTTGGCAGCAAAGAAGCTCCCCAGTACTGAGCAGGTGCCAGCCAGACACAGGAGCAGGAGGCAAGAGAGACATAGAGAGTATGAATCATTGGGGTGTTTGGTCCCGAAGGAGGATCACAGGTCCCACCACATAGGGCTGTACTCTCTCAGGGAGCAGGCTTCTCGAAGTCTAAGAACACCAGAGGGGATGAGGTCAGGGCTGGACTCCTAGATGCCAGGCTGGGGTGGGACAGGGAAACTGCAAAGATAAAGTCTCTCAAGAACCCCTCTGGCTCTGGCCCCTCTTGTCTTTGTAGGAAGGAAGCATGGAGGAGCCCTCTACATAGAAAAGCTGAGACGTGTGTGACAGCACCTCCCTCCCCATTCACATACTTTACTGTGCAATAAAGTAATACCAAAGACAAACTTTTGGACTCTCAGGAGAACGTTCTCAGATGAGGGGAGGGAACTGGGGAAATGTGAAGGCACCAGGCAAGAGCATACTACCTCACAGGACAAGGGGGTGAAAGGGCTACATGAACATGGGCTGACCTTTGCCCAGGGTCTAGGGTTTGCTTCATCTCATATAGGCTGAGACCCAAGGTGGAATATTGGCTGCACCAAGTCAAGGTGTCCAGGAAGACTCATTTTAGGAACTGGATCACCATGTAATGGGCCTAATAACTGGCCCTGATCATGGTAACTAGGAACTGATGGTAAAAAAAAGAAAAAAAAAAAGAACTTCAGCTCTAAGCATCAAGTATAGGTCTGGTACATGGAGCCTTGACTCAGAACATAAGCATAATTCTTAAGCATATGACTATGGGGTTTGTTCTTTACTGCAAGGAGCTGGTGTTGAATACTTACCCCTAGTTCTGAAATTTAGTCTAGTTTGTGAACAATGAAGATGGGACAGGTCTTTACCTGCTAACAAATAAAGCCCTGGTCTGTACACTGAGCCTGGTTCCTAGGCACTAAGACTAGGTCTTGATCACTGAGCTGGTTTTTATTACAAGTACCTGATTATGAAATTGAACACTGGTCATGAACAATGAGCTTGATTCTTAAGCACTATAAGTATCTATATATGTATAGAAGTTCGTGATCATTGGCCCAGGCTTTGACCACAAGGACCTAGTACTGAACATGAAGGAGCCAGGCTCAGTGTTCAGAACCAGGGCTCAGTGTTCCAATACTGAGCCTGGGTCCTGAGCATTGAGGTTGGTTGTGGCCAGTGAGCTCAGTCTTGATCCCAAAGTCCTGGTCCTAATTACTGAATCTGATTACCACACAGTGAGGCTGATCATGCTCATTGGACCTATACTTTATTGTAGGGACTTGGTCTGGAATACTGAACCTAGTTCCTAAAAACTGAAGTCCTACCCTCAAGCATCTTGTTGAGCCTTCCTAAGGCTGGCCAGGCCCATGGGACCAAGCATGCAGCCTGGGCATCAATACTGCCTATCTTTCTTAGGACCATCTCAGAGCTTGTCACGTACCCTCTGATTAGAGAGGCCTAAAGGTCAGGACCCCTGCAAGGCACAGCTGAGGAAAGGCACAAAGATTACAAAGATCAAGCAGAGATCACCAGCAGCTGGGAGCAAGAGCATGACCCGGTCAGGGCCATGTTGGCCTGCAGTGGGTACAGAATGTCTCAACACCCAGTTCAGGGAGCCACCAGCTCCCTGAATTACCCCTATCCTCTGCTCCCTTCACTGTCACCATGAAGAAAATGGAAGCTCCAGTGTAAAAAGAGAAACCCACAGCCCCAGTAGATTCCAGGCACAGGCTGAGAGAGAGAATGGGAGAGAGCTAGAACCCTAGAGCTGGGGATCCTCACACCCAAGTTCAGGAAGAACTCACAGTGGACAGCCAAAGACCAGCAGGGACAGTTTCCAAAGATAAAGGCCAGGGGACAACAAAGTAGAAAAAGGAGACAGAGAAAAACTTGTGCAGAGGCACAGTGGAGATGGGTTGGGGACAGTTTGTGGTCCAGGAGGTGACAGGCATCACCCATGGTCTCTGCCCTGTTCCTTGTGACTTGAAGTGCTATTTGTCAACCAAGTCCCATCTGCAGCAATTCCAGGACCATCTCTGACATTCTTCCTTGAGTTAAGGTCCTAGATGGTTCCCTGAATGTACCTTCAGTTCCCACACACACATGCTCCCTCCTGCTTGGAAGCCTGATCACAACCATGGCAACAGTGGAAAATTATTTATTTCAATCATCATTTTCAGGGTTCATGACCAGAGTGAGCCAGCCCTGGGATGGGCAAGGGTCTCCAAATCTCAAGACCTGGGCCACCAAGCCCACCAAGTGTGGTTCTGAAGCTGCAGGTGGGGCCAGCAGCTATTTTGGGAGACAGCCTCAGAAGCGAGAAGCTAGTTTCTCAGTGTGGAACAAATAGCTATTTGCATGCACCCACAAGACCAAATCTGCCCAAAATGAGTAACTCGGGAAGAACTGATACTGAGATTTTCAGGTCTCCACACCTGTGGGAAAGTGGGAGGTGTGTCAGGAGTGGGCCCCACAATGGAGGCCAGTGTTCGTACCCATGGTCCCCAAACACAGACCCCAGCCCAACACAACAGAGGCTTCCCTAGGCCACCTCAGAAAGCCCCTGAAGAATCCGTGTGGGTCACATGCCACAAGCAGGCACACAGGGGCTCAAAGGTCATGGAGAGTATGGCCAGCTCACACATGGCACCATAATGAATGTGCAGGAAACAGACACCCGCTGTCCTTTGAGGTTCAGGGCAAGCCAGACCAGGGCTAGAGACATGAGTGATCATTGAGGTTCATAGAGATACAGCCGCTACTGAATGCAGACTGAGGGCCCAGGAATACACACAGCACTGTCCATAGCCCAAAGATTTGCAGGACCCATGGTGCCACCCTGTGTCCAGGCAGGGGTCTGATCCTAAGAGCAGCTGAGGAAGAACAAAGAAAAACTGTGTGGGCTGCAAAGGCCCCCATAGTGCAGCCCTTGGGAGGACATGTTTCAGAGGACCCAGTGGGATTCCCTACATTGAGATACCTTAGAGATGGGGTAACAGAAACACCCCTTGATGCTCAGGAGAGGCCCATCACTCTAAAAGCTGAAACAGGCAGGTAACACATCCCTATCACACCAACACAGTCTGGCTGCACAGTGAGCAAGTAGATCAGTGTCCCTTCCTGAAAGGCGCCTGACAAATAGTAACAGGGCTAAAAGGAGCAAGAGCTCTGTGATACAGGTCTCTGAGCAATAATGTGTTAAACACAAGGAACCTCCCACCCAGGTTTCCCTCTGCCAGCACCACTAGTACCCAAGACAATCAAATGTGAGCAACTTCAGGCCTGCAGCAGGCAGGGTCCAAGAATGTCCCCTGGGACCACCAGATAGGGCCTCCAACACCCAGAGAGATCCACCATTGCATTAGCAACATAAAGAATGCAGGTGCACACCACCCTGCGACAAGTGACCCCCCAAGCATGCAAGATGGGGAAGCAGGAGAAGCGGAGAGAGCAGAGAACCTCTCACAAAGGTGGTGCAGCCATCAGGGTGTATGGATGTGTGAGTACACAGGCACAAGTCTGTGTCCTGTATATGCCCATGGACACGAGAGTGCATGTGTCCATGTGCACCTCTGTGTGCCAGTGCTTAGGAGGGAGCTTGGGAAGGACCCATCTGTGTGGTGCAGTGAAACACATGACCCCTGCCCCACTAAGCAGTTTTGAGCATGGAAGGGCCTTGGTGGCCTCAGAGATGTCACCTAAAGGAACCTTATGCTGTGGGGACTGTGGAGATGTGGAGAGCTGTCCTGACTTGTCCTGTCACCATGTCTGCCTTCAAAGCTTATTTCCAGCCACATCACGGCCTCTCTAGGTCCCCATCACCCACTCTCACCCAGGGGCTGAGTGTCAAACTCTGCCTCACAGTAGATATTTCACATTGGATTTTGATGTGGCAAGCACAAGGGAAAAGTTGAGTGGGGGACAGGGACACCCCAAGGGCATTGACAGCAGGCAGAAAAAAGCCTTGATTCCACTCTGTGTGTGCAATGTCTTTCCAAACATCAAAACCAGTAGAAGCAAAAGCCTCCTCTGCTCCACATCCACCCGGACCCTCACCCCTCACTCTGACTACCCTTGGTTTCCCACTGCACTCCTCATCCTTCCCAAAGTGATAAGCTGCCTGGAGATCAATCACAGCAGCGTCACAGTCCACATGCTGAGATTGTTCACCTCACTGGCTCTGAAGAGCAAAGGCCTCTCGAAGTTCCCCATGTAAACCTCAGCTACTCCATCTCCTTCAAGGTATCATCACCCTGGGGCCTGGGAACTTCTGGCATCCATTAGTGTCTGTGAGCAGAAATCACCATCAGTGTTGAACTTTGACTGTCCCACATCAACTTCTCCTAATCCCAGTATGGAGATCCCAAGGACCCAAGGTCCAAGCCGGCATCACTTCCTTCACTGGCAGACTGTGCCTGGCGTCTATGTGTTTCTGCATGATCCCACAACACTTTCCCAGTTAGTATAATAACTGATAAACTTGGTCTAGGGATTCATGACCCAGCTTAAGTATTTAAGAAGCAGGCTCAGTGTTCAGGATCAGAGCTGAATGCTAAAAATCCCATTATC
Organism: Capromys pilorides; assembly: GCA_004027915.1. Lineage (NCBI taxonomy): Eukaryota > Metazoa > Chordata > Mammalia > Rodentia > Capromyidae > Capromys > Capromys pilorides. The sequence goes on from PVKN010002012.1 coordinate 23,077, forward strand.
AGGATGATAAAGACTTGATTGAGTGGTCATGAGCTAACCTCAGTGCTTAGAGAACAAGATCAATATTCATGACAAGGTCTGTCTCATACAGAGTAGGCACAATGTCCTAATCCAGCTACACTGTTTAGGAGCCAGGCTCAGGGCTCAAAACCAGGGTCAGGGTTCAGTGCCACTGTGACAAAAGACCTGGCCAGTTATTAGGAGCTTCGGCGCTTAGGAATCAGGTCCAGATATCAGAATAGGACTCAGAGTAAAGTACTAGGTCTTTGTGATGAAAATCCTGCAGTGTCCATAGCCCAGCCTCAGTGCATTAGAAATGAAGATCCATGTCCAAGAACAGGGCTCAGTGTAAAAAATGAAGTCATTGTGCTAAAAGCCTGGTGTAAAGACCTGTGGTAAAGACTCAGCCTCAGCATTAGGAACCAAGATCAGATATCAGGAGAGAGCTAAATGTTAAGAAGCATAGCTTTGTGCTAAAACTCTGCCCCCATGTTCATGACTTAACTTCAGGACATAGGAAGCAAGATCAGTGTTCAGGACAAGGTGTCAGTGTGCATGTGGGACTGGGTTTTTGTGTTAAAGACCAACTGCACTGGTCATGGCTCAGGGGTTAGGAACCATACTCATTATTGAGGACCTGGGCTCAGCATTATTGAGGCCCAGGTCCTGCTGATATTGATATGGCACAGTGACTGAGACCTCTCTGCAGGCTTAGCAACTAAGCCCAATACTCAGAACCAGCACCAGTGGTTATTACGACTGAGGGAGCATGATCTAGAGTACACAAGTCCTGAGTACTTGGAGGGACGCACATGGTTGTTTCTGTGCAGTAGAGTGTGAATGCCAATGTTGAGTGTGAGTGTGCTTGGGAGTGTGACTCGCATCTGTGGTGTGAACAGGTCAGGCTGTGCCTTATGCAGATCCCAATGGCTTCCCTCCTTTCTTTCCCCTTTCTCTGTCTCTATTCTCTCCGTCTATCTGTTTCTCTGTCTGTCTCTGTCTCTGTGTCTCTGTCTCTCTCTCTTTCTGACTCTCTCTCTCTCCCTCGCCCCTTCTTTCCCTCTCTCCCTTCCCTTGTTTCCCTCTGTACCTCTCCCTTTCTTCTCTCTCCCTCTCCATCTTTCTCTCCCTCTCTCTATCTCCCTCCCTCTCACTGTCTCACCATCTCCGCATCTCCCCGTCTCTCCTCTATCTATCTATCATCTATTTATCTTTCTATCTTCCCTTCCTCCTTTCTCTATTCCTTCTCACCTCTTATTTCTCTGACTTTCTCTATCTCCTTCTCCTTATTGCTCTCAGTCCCCTTGTCCCTTCAGTCTTTGTCCTTGTCTATCTTATTTTCTCATTTCTCTCTAATCTGTCTGCTTTCTCTGTACCAATTTCTGTCTCTTCTTCCTGTTCCTCTTTTCTATTCCTCTTTATGTCCCTCTGTCACTCCTTCCCTGTCTCTGTATTATCTTTGTCTCCTCCATCTTCATCTGTGTCTCTGTCTCCCTGTGTCTGCTTCTCATCCTCATTTCTGTCTCTTGGTTTGTCGCTGTGTTTTAGTACCTCCTCATCTCCCTGCCTCTCTTATTTTGTCACAATCTCTGTTTCTGTCTCTATCTCTCTCTGTTTCTCTGTCTGTCTCTGTCTCTTTCTCTGTCTCTCTATCTGTCTCCATCTCTGTGTCCATGTGTACCTCTGCACACCTGTGCTTATGAGGGAGCTGGGGAGAGCCTCTCCGTGTGATGCAAGAAAAAACCATGATCCCTGCCTCATGAGCAGTGTTGAGCCTGGCAGAGCCATGAAGCTGTCATAATTGTCACCTAGAAGAACTTTATGCTGTGGGGACTATAAATGTAGAAGGCTGTCCTCATCTGTGCTGTCACCATATCTGCCCCTCAAAGCTTATTTCCACCCTCATCTTGGCCTCTCTTGGTTCCCATCACTCACCCCCACTCAGGGTCCAATGGTCAAGTTCTGCCTCACAGTACATATTTCAGGCTGGCTTTTGATTTATCAAGCAGAAGGGAAAGGTTGACAGGGGACAGGGGTACTCTGGGGGCACTGAGAGAGGGCAAGCTGAGAAAAGCCATGATGCCCCTTCAGCAATACAATGTCTTTCCAAACACCAGTATCAGCGGAAGCAAAAGCCTCCCCTGCTCCACATCCATCCAGACCTCGAGCTCCTCACTTGACTAACCTTGACCTCCCATTGCATCCCACATCTTTCTCAAAGTGATAAGCCCCCTGCCTGGGGATCAGTCACAGCAGGGTCAAGGTCCTCACGTTGAGATCATTCACTTCACTGCCCCTGAAGAGCTTTAAATGCCTCTAGAAGCGTCCCCAGTTCCTTCAAGGTACCATCATCCTGGGGCCTAGGAACTCCTGGCATCCATTAGTGTCTGTGAGCTGAATCCGCCATTGGTGCTGATCTTTGGCTGTCCCACATCAACTTCTCTTAGCCCCAGTATGGAGATCCCAAGGGCCCAGGGTCCCAGCCCACACCACTTCCTTCACTGTCAGACTATGCCTGGGGTTTGTGTATCTGCGGGTTTCTGCATGAGGCCCATAGGCCTGTCCTAGCCAGTACAATAACTGATAAACATGGCATAGGGTTTCATGATCCACCTTCAGAAGCTGCCTCACTGTTCAGGATCAGTGCTGAACAGTAAGGACTCAGATCTCAGTGAAAAAAACTTGATTCAGTGATCATGAGCTAAACTCAGTGCTTAGAAACCAAGATCAATGTAAAAGACAAGGTCTGTCGTAAAGACTAGGTACAGTGTCCTGATCCAGCTATGCTGTTTAGGAGCCATGCTCATGGCTCAAGACCAGGGTCAGGGTTCAGTGCCACTGTGACAAAAGACCTGGCCAGAGATTAAGACCTAGCTTCAGTGCTTAGGAACCAGGCCCAGATATCAGAACAGGGCTCATAGTAATGTACTATGTCTTTGTGATGAAAATCCTGCAGTGTCCATAGCCCAGCCTCAGTGCATAGAAATGAAGATCCATGTCCAAGACCAGAGTTCAGGGTACAAGATGAGGTCATTGTGCTAAAAACCTGGTGTAAAGACCTGTGGTAAAGACTCAGCCTCAGCATTAGGAACCAAGATTAGATATCAGGAGAGAGCTAAATGTTAAAAAGCATATCTTTGTGCTAAAACTCTGCCCCCATGTTCATGACTTAGCTTCAGGACATAGGAAACAGGATCAGTGTTCAGGACAAGGTGTCAGTGTGCATGTGGGACTGGGTTTTTGTGTTAAAGACCAACTGCACTGGTCATGGCTCAGGGGTTAGGAACCATACTCATTATTGAGGACCTGGGCTCAGCATTATTGAGGGCCAGGTCCTGCTGATATTGATCTGGAACAGTGATCAAGACCTCTCTGCAGGCTCAGCAACTAAGCCCAATACTCAGAACCAGCACCAGTGGTTATTACGACTGAGGGAGCATGATCTAGAGTACACAAGTCCTGAGTACTTGGAGGGACACACATGGTAGTTTCTGTGCAGTAGAGTGTGAGCACCAATGTTGAATGTGAGTGTGCTTGGGAGTGTGACTGTGTGTCTGTGGTGTGAACAAGTGAGGCTGTGCCTTATTCAGATCCCTATGGCTGACCTCCTTTCTTTCCCTCCCCCTTCTCCGTCTCTCCCTCTCTATCTCTAGCTCTCCCTCTCCCCTTATTCCTTTCTCCATCCTTTCTTCTCTATCCCTATTTCTCCTACTCTCTCTATCTCCCTCCCCTTATTGCTCTCTGTCTCTTGTCCCTTGAGTCTCTGTCTTTGCCTGTCTCATTGCTCTCTCTAACCTGTTTGCTTTCTATGTACTTGTTCCTTTTCTCTGTCCCTCTTCATGTCTCTGTGTCTCTTCTTCCCTGACTCTATCTTGTCTTTGTCTCCTCCATCTTCATCTGTGTCTCTGTCTCCCTATGTCTCTTCTCATCTTCATTTCTGTCTCTTGGTTCGTCACTACATTTTAGTGCCTCTTCATCTCCCTGTCTCTCTGTTCTCTGTCTCTATCTCTCTCCATTCCTCTCTATCTCTGTTTGCCCCTGTCTCTCTCTTTCTCTCATCTCCATTCCTTTTTATCTCTGTTTGTCCCTGTCTCTCTCTTTCTCTCTGTCTCTCTCTGCCTCTCATCTCTGTCTCCATCTCTATATATGTATGTGTGTATGTCTCTGCTTCTTTATTCTTTCCCCATCTATCTCTCAGTATCACCATTTCTCTGATTCTCTGCCCCCCAATCTCTTTCCATCTTGTTGTGTCTCTGCTGCTCCTTAGCCTCACTTCCATATCTCTTAGTGTCTCTGTGTCTCCCTCTCCCATTTTCTCTGAGTTTTCTATTATCACCTCTGTCTGTATCTTTTCACTCACAGTGTCTCTTTTCTATTCCTATCTCTGTCTCTCTGCATCTCTGTCCTGTCTGTATCTGTCACTTTCATAGCCTCTGTTCCATTCTTCCTAAACTTCATTGGCCCTAGTGTGTGTCCATATTCTGCCATGATCCAAAGGCCAGGTCTCACTGTGACCCTGGCTGGACCTGGAGACACACAAGAGGTACACAGGGCTTGAACCTGACTGAAGTTGCTCTGAGACTGCTACCATGATGATAGCCCTGATGATTGCCTATTGTTGGCTGCTACTCAGGCAGTCTTGTTGAAATGTTCTGCCCCAGGAGATATAAGACGCCCTGTGCCAGTCCTGGCAGCACACAGCCCAAGATTTTTGACCTTTTTGATCATAGTTGGCCCTGGGTGACCCATGATGATCTTAAGGGGTCACAGCTACCCTTGGGCTGACCTTAGCCTACACTGAGAAGATCTTATTTGACACTGAATGACCATGGGTAATTGATCTTGGTGGTCTTTCGCAAATCTTGGCTGAGCTTGGCCTCACTAGGTCTGATTGTAGCTGATCCAGGGCTGATGGGGGCTGGGACCTTCAGGTCTGGGAACTTTACTGTCCCCAGGGGGCCCTCCTAGGATCTAGACTCTCTCCAGGCCCTAGGCCCATCTGGCCAGGTCTCAGTTTTGGTTATGACTCTCAGAACACAGCTTTGTTTGGGACACCTGGGCTGGGTTATGCTCACAATGACTCAATCAACTCTAGGGCTATTTTCAATTAGTAAGGGGCACAGGATACTTCAGAAGAAAGAGATAAACAAGAGAACACAAACACATGAGCCCCTCCCACCCTGCGCACACCTGTGCTGCAACCCCTCTCACTGTGTGACCCTGCCCCAGGGACCCTTGGGGATGGGAGCCTGGGATTTACAGGCCTGGTCAGCTCAGTGCCCATGCATTCTAGGCTGGAAAGGATGGATGAAAACAGGGCATATCCTTCTCTTCTTACACACTATCTGCAAAAATGTATGAGCAGAGAAGGTGTAGATGCCCTAGAAAGCTCCCCAACTCCTCACTGAAATTTCACAGTGAGACTGTGGCTCAGGACACAAATGGCATTCAGTGTGAAACAGAATCATGCAGGCTGAGGCCTTAAAAATCATAAGCATGAGATGAGGAGTGACATGTACTAGGGTCTGTGAGAACCAGAGTGGGAATTCAGTATTCAATAGAAACCTGGATTCAGGGTCAGCACTCAGTGATCAGACCAGGGTGAAGCGATCAAGATCAGGTCCAATGAGCTGAACCAGGGCTGAAGGAAGGGATTCAGAGCCCAGTGTTCCAGATCAGAGCACAGTCATCAAAAACAAGACTCAGTGACCACAACTAGAAACCATGATCAAAAACAAGGAACAGGGCTCAGTGATCACAACCAGAACTCAGTGACAATGGCCAGAATTCATAGTAAGGACTTGATGTACAACATCAGTGTTTATGACCAAGATGAAGATGAATTGATTGTGAAAAGGACTCAGCGAGCATAATCGCAGCCAAGTGACCAGGATATGCACAAATTAACAACTTTAGACTCAGTGATTATCTCGGTTACTTTTCACTCATTGCTGGAACAAAATGCCTGACAATCAAAATGCAGGAAATAAAGGTTTATTTAGCTCACAGTTACTGGAGGTTTTATTCCATACTTTGCTGACTCCAAGGCAGACTGACACATGGCAGAGGGCAGCAGTTCATGGCTGTGGCAAAGAGCAAAAGCAGGAGTAACAGTAACAATGGCTACAGAGAGGAAGTCTGTCTCTCTTAAATTGCATTCAGGCTATCAACCTCAGGCTGAATACAGCACTCACACCCATAATCCCAGTAGTACTAAGACCCATAATCCCAGTCTTGTATCACCATAATCCCAGTGGATCATGACTTAATCACAAATTCTAGAAGTCTGCCCCATGACTGCATGAGGATTTGGGGGGGAAGAGGACACCTAGAGACAAACTATAACATTCCACCCCTGGCCCCCCAAAGACTCAGGAACATCCCTTTGTGCAAAAACCATTTTAGATCATCTCTAAGAGTTGTCAAAGGCTCAACTGTTTCAGCACTGCTGAAAATCCAAGCCCTAAGTCTCCTGCAAGATCTAAGGAAAATTCCTATCTGTGAGTACCTGTACAAAAGAAAGGTTCAACACTTCTAACATTCAAAGGTACAAGATAAACATTACCATTCCAAAAGTTGCAAACAACAGAGAAATACAAAGCACTGGGACCAAGACAAGTCCAAAATCCAGAAGGAAAAACGTAAAGTCCTATAAGTCCATGTGGGATATCTGAAGCAATCTGTGGTAAATTGTGAACTTCATATGGCTCCACCCCTATGGAACTCTTGGTAGTAGCTCCCATGGCTTCTCTCTTAGGCAAACTTTGCTCCCTCTTTGCAGTTTCTCTTAGATGATTCACATTCTTGGCTTTTCCAAACTTCTGGGGTTTCCACTAAATAGGCTTCTCACTCATGGCTTTACACACTGCCTTCTCAGAAGCATACTGTCTGGCTTCCCGGGCCTTCTTCTGAAATCTAGGTGGGAGCCTTCTTAACCTCAGAACTCCTGCATTCTGAATGCATCTAAAACCAATGCAGTGTGGATGATGCCAAGGTCTGCTGCCAGCTGGAGCAGTAGCCAGGCTATAAGGGTAGAGTGCCTAAATCGCTGAGCCCTCTGACCTGATTCTGAGGAATAAATTTTCCGTGCCAGTACCATTCTGTAACCTGGTGTGGCCACTGCCACCATGCTGAAACATGGGGCTCTGTGGCTTTTTCCCCAAGGCAAAGTCGCTGATCTTTGCAATTCTGAGACTGCAAAGGGTGGAGACATTCTGCCCTCACTGATGTCCTCAGGCCATCCTACAATTATCTGGTCCCTTCTTGGTAATGGAGATCCTCTCAGCTCTATCTTTGTAGTCCATAGCTTTACTTGAGCTTCCTTTCTGGCCAAACTCACAACATTTTAAATTATCCTGCTGGGATCTTTGCTCTTTATTCTCAACATAAACCTGGCTAAAAGCCCCCAGTAACAATATTGAGCCCCCACCTCAATATTTAGCTGCTTTGAAATATCTTTTGAAAGATTAGTCAGTCTGCCATGCTTAATTTCAGTCTCTGGCAAAGTCTCTGGGCATGAGCAAAATTCAGACAGACTTTGTGCCATGCCACAGCACAAATCATCTGGAGTCCAACAACCAAAGCAGTCCTTCTTCCCAGAAGAAACCTCCCTGGCCTGGTCTTTACAGGTAGGCTTCCTATCAACTTTATGGTCTTCTGAGCTCTGACAAGATTCTCCCCTATAGAAGAGAGAAAGATGTTCCAGCTCTTCACTAGTAGTCTACCCCTCAAAACCTTTCCTATCTCTTCCCATAAGCCATTCCCAAAAGCTTATAATCTACATGGTCAGGTTTAGTCACAGCTACAATCCACTCCTGCTACCAAATTCTGTCTCGGTAACTCTTCTCTCATTGCTGAGACAAATACTCAATGACCAAAATGAAGGAAGGAAAAGTTTATTTAGCTCACAGTTACTGGATCTGTCAGTCCATACTTGGCTGACTCCAAGGCAGACTGGCACATGGCAGAGGGCAGAAATTCATAGCAGTGACAAAGAGCAAGAGAGCAAAAATGAAGACTAACAGCAACAATGGCTACAGAGAGAAAATCTGTTTCTCTTAAGTTGCATTCAGACTATCAACATCAGGCCGAGTATAGCACTCACATGCACAGTCCTAACAGTACTGAAACCCATAATCCCAGCCTTGGATCACCCACAATCCCAATGGATCATGACTTAATCACAAACTCTAGAAGTCCACCCCTTGGCTGTATGTGGCTTCAGGGGGAACACCTAGAGACAAACCATAACACTGTCTCCCCTCTACTCACATGATCTCTATGCCTTCCTCTTGCCAAGAATGAGGATGTTTACAAAGTAAGAACCTTGACCCCATGCTGAATGCTTAGTTAAACCTCTGAGCTTTTCAAGCTGACATAATGTGTGAACCATTACAGAGATCATTATAGCTGAACATTGTTAGTGTTCAGGATCAAGGCCAGCAACCTACCCAGTTACCAGAACCAGAACTCAGTGGTGATGATTAGAATCAAATGATAACGAAGAGGTTGTTGTGATAAGAACAGTGTTCAAGACACAATTCAGTAATTAAAATAAGGTCAATTGTATAAAACCAAGGTTTGATATTTACAACCAGATTGCTCTAATAAGACTCAAACAAAATAATGGTACCTCAGCCTGAGTGTTTAAGATTCAGACTTAGGTTCAGGAAAGGGCTCAGTGTTCTGAGTAGGTCCATCTGCAAATAAAGTCCTGGCCTGGTGATCATGAGTCACTTAGGAACCAAGCTCATGTTCAAAACCTAGCCTCAGTGCTCAGGGCAAGACTCACTCATGAGCCAGCCTCAGAGCCTGGGAATCAGGTTCAGTAATCAGGGTCAGGGCTTGATGTATACAAGCCCAGGTCCTTGTGAAGAAGCCAGGTCCTTGTGGTTCAGGAACCAGGCTTCATGTTCAGGACCAGCTCTTTCTGATAAACATCTGGCCCAGTTTTTCACAACATCATCTCAGTGCTTAGGAACCAGGCTCAATGTTCAGGGCCAGGACTCAGGCTACAGGACCAAGTCTTCATGCTGAAGACCTAGACCACTATTACGACCTAGCTTCAGTGTTTAGGAACCAGAGTCAGTGTTCATTCTTTTTTTTTTTTTTTTTTTGGTGTGTGTGTGGGACTGGGGTTCGAACTCGCAACCTTGCACTTGCCAGGCAGGTACTTATGCCACAGAGCTATCTCCCTAGCCCCCCAGAGTCAATGTTCAGTATCAGGGCTCAATATTCAGGATCAAGTCCTATGATAAAGCCTCATTGAAAAAAAAAAAAAAAAAAAAAGCCTCATGCAATGATTTTACCGAGCCTCAGTGCTTAGAAACCAGGTTTAGAGTTTAGGACCAGAGCACTATGTTTGGGACCAGGTACTTATGATAAGGACTTGGCCCAGGGATTGTGGCTCAGCCTCAGTGCTTAGGATCTAGACCTATTATTTAAGAGCGGGCCTGAATGTTCTTACCAGATTCCCATGATAAAGACTTTGTCCAGTGGCCATAATGAAGCCTCAGTACTTAGGAACCAGGCTCAATGTTCAGGATCAAAGCCAGTGTTGAGGACCTTGTCCTTAGTACAATGACCTGATCTAGTAATCATTACTAAGTCTCTGCACTCCAGAACCAGACTCCTTTTCTGATATATGACTCAGTTTTAGGACCAGCATCAGTGATCATGACCCAGGAGGAGGTGTGAGCAGTGATGAGCCACTCCTGTGTGGGTTGGAGCCATGTTTGTGCCTGTGCATCACGGACTGAATGTTTGGGTGTGTGTTTACCCCCAGTGCATTGTGGGCCCATAGGTCCCCAGCTTCTGCGTGTGGGAGCCTGTCCCTGATCCAAGACTCTGTGCCTATGCCATTCTTCATGTCTCTGTTTCTGCCTCTGTCTTTCTCTTTAATCCTCTCTCTCCTTATCTCTGTCTGTATCCCCTATCTCTCTCTTCCTGTTTGTCTCATTTCTATTTCTCACCTATTGTCCTTCTCCGTCCCCATCTCTGTCTCTTCTTGTACCTATTCCTGTCCCTCTTCATGCCTCTGTATCTCTTCCTGTTTTTAATCTCTGTCATTGTTTTTGTCTCTCTGCTTTCCTGTCCCTGTTTGTCTCTCTCTACCTCATTCCCATATCTGTTTCTCTTTGTCCATGTCTCTCTGTCTCCCCACCCCTCTCTGTTCCTCTCTGTCTCTCTATTTGTCTTTATTTTTCCAATCTATGTCCATTTCTCTATAGTCCTCCATCTCCCCTCTGTCTCTTTCGCTATTTTTGTGGATGTTACCTCTCTCTCCCCCCTCTCTTTCCTCTCTTCTCTTTTCTCTCTCTCTTCTCTTTTCTCTCTCTGTCCATCTCTGTCACTGTCTCTATCTCTGTTTCTATGTTTCTATCTCCCTCTGTCTCTGTTTTTCTCTATCTCTGTCTCTCCATGTGTGTCTCTGTCTCATTCACAGGTACTAGTTCTGTCCACCTTTCTCTGTTCAGGGTCTATGTTCTGACATCATCCAAGGGCAAGGTTTCTCTGTGGTCCACAGATTGGCCTGTGGATATTGAAGGGGGTAGGACCTATTCAAGTCTGTCCTGGGCCTGTATGGTGTGGCACAGCCCTAATGAGCTGCCCATTGGTAAACCCCTGCCAGAGCTCTGTTTGACTTAGGCTGGGCCCGGGTGACTCTGTACTATTAGACTGAGGGCCTTGGAGTCTTCTCTGCCCCTAGAACTCCCCCAGGTTCTTGTCCAAGGCCCAAGCTCCAGACAACTGGCCTATCATCCAGGTCTCATTTTGAAATGATTCATAGGTCAACAGCCAGTGGATCCAGATCCTCAGCTGTTTGCTTGATGCCATAGGAAGTATCCAGGCCTTGGGATTTGAGTATGATATCCTGAGGGCCAGGACCAAGGCATCATGTGTGAATGTGTATATATGAAATAGTACCCGTGGGAGCATCAGGTCCTGCAGTGGGTCTGTGCCTCACAGCGGACAGCATGTGTATGCGGTGTGTGTGCACATCTCTCTGGGGCTGCACATGTATGAGGTGTACCAGTGAGTCCTATCCACAGGCCTCAGCCTTGTGACCCCTATGATACTCCCTTGCCTCATCTCTCATTTGCTTTCCTCCACCCCCTGCCTCAGAAGCTGCTTCACCTTTGTCTAGTCTGTCCCCATCTGGGGCCCCTATGGACCCAGTGGCTACAAAGTGAGTGGACATGGCCATCTCTCCACCCAGGTCTGACTCCAGGCCTTTTTCCCCCCTCATAGCCACTCTGGACCCTTCTGACTAAAGGCTGGTTTGGCAGCACAGGCAGCTCAGCCAACCCACCTGTGCACACAAGGAGACTCCTATCCAGGCCTAAAGGACATACATTATATATACACAAGCACATGCACACAGACACAGGGACACACATAGAGGCATGTCTACACACAGACACACACAAATACGTTAACACATGCACATTCATAGATACACACTCAGGGATATAAAGCACATAAAGACAGACACAAACACATAGGGGCATGCATTCAGACAAGCACATTGTGGTAGGTTAACAGCTGGAACACCCAGCCAAATGGAACCAATGTGGTTCTGGGTTTTGGAGGCCCACATGAGGATTGTTGGCAAAAAATATAAAGATCTGGAAAGGAAGTAGTTGGAAGCTATTGAGAGCTGTTGGAACTGTTGGTTTTCCTACAGCTGCTGTTGGGTTTCTTGGAGGACCTTCTCATGATGGCTTTCCTAATGATCTCAGCTGTTCTCATCATTGAAGGAGTTTGGGATCTTGGCTTCACTGGGAATCGCTACAGATCACTTTGGCGGAACTCTGTTCCTTACTTTGAGCATTGCTTCCAGGACCTAGAGGAGAAGATAGTGTCCTGTTCAGTCCCTTAAACTTGTTAAGCTGGTTTTCCTGATAGGAGCTCAGCTGACAGGAGCTCATCTGTTCTCATCAGAGGAGGAACTCAGGACCTCTCTGGTCCTCTGGTCCTCTGGTCCTGAGGATAGCTGAGGTACTTTTGGGAGAGCTCTGGTTCTTTGATTATTGCTGCCTAGCTCCAGCTCAGATCCCTCAGTCTGACACCACAGATCCTTTATCCTACTGGTGTAGACTTTCTAGCTTCCACCACTAATCTTCTGGTCTTCCCAGCACAAATCAGTGAAACAGGCCTGAAAGAGTCATTGTTACAAGCTCTAGGTCTTTAGCATGACTCATGCAAGACATTATCATAGGACCCAAGCCCTCGGCCGGATTATTTGATCTTTAGTATGTGGACAGATTTCTTGAACTCTTTTGTATATGACTCTTCAGGTGACTATTATAAAATAACCTTATAAAATGTGTGTCCTTTATTACTGCATCATTTCCCCTTCAAAGTTCCAAACTACAACTCAGGTGAATACATGCAGACATGCATGCATAGAGAGACACACTCGAGATACCCAAAGAAGCGTACATGAGCACACACAACATACCTCATTGTCCTTCCCTCCTTCTGTGACTGCTCTGGAGACCCCTGACACCACAAGCTCTGCCACCACCAATCATGCTGGGGAGTGGGGGACATAGGGAAGATGAACCAGGCCTGGAAATATGGAGACACATGCACACACACACACACACATTCACAAGTGATATCCATGCACAATACACATGCCTATAAATGCTCCACATTACTACACACTCCTCACACATTCACACATTGTGTCCTTCATGTGCATCACACTCATACAAGCCTTGCTGGCCCAGCTGTGACACATGGGCTGGGGAAGCCTTGGGGCAACAGCCTTGCCTTCCCAGCCTCTGAGCTCTGAATGTGGGCAGTGGCCACATGTGCAGCTTAAGGCCCATGACACTGTCCCTGCAGAGAGCTATGGGAACTGGCCAGGGTCAGCTCCATGAAATGGCCAAGCAGCTAGTACTAGGGTCATGCAAATGTATACATCAGTGTGCTATGTGTTGTGTATGTTGGGGTCCTCAGTAGACTGCGATGGACTTGGGTAGGCCTGGGCCCAGATGGACTCTGCTGCCAAGGGCACCAGGATGACCAGGCTAGGCCCATCATGATTCCCCCACCCCACCCCCACCTCAGTACATCCTGGAAAACAAGAATTAGGGCCCCTGAAACTTGCACCATACAGGCAGCACAAACACAGCTTGCAAATCATTCTAAAAGTGCTGAAAACAGGAACCACAGAGCAGGTGGGACCAGATGGAAAGCCCCACTGAGCCCAGAGATAGAAACTCAGAAAGGCAGACCATGAGGGATTTGCATGAGGGAAGGTGGGGGAGGGGAGCCCAGGTGCCAGACCTGCATTGTGACCAGGCAAGTGACCAGGCTCAAGGACACTGACCAGGGATGCCTGGGGTGGGGTGGGGGGGCATGTAGTGACCTCTACTGCCTGGGGAACTAGGATGACCAAGCCAGGAGTAAGCCAGGAGCCAGACACCGAGAGGGGTATGGCAAGCCCCCACACTCACCTCCCAGCATACAATTCAACACAGGCCATCTTGCCTACCACATTTTCTCCCTGCCATTCCCAAGCCTGGGCCTGGCCAACCCAGGACCCCAGGATCTAATCCTGGGTGACAGTGCCAAATCCCCCAGGCACAGTCACTCAGAGCCTCCTAACATCTACCATCCCCATGTCACAGAGTCGCCAAGAGACTATGCCCCACACAGGGGCTGCCTTATCATCTCACCACCCAAGCCCAAAGACATAGTGGCGTGACATGGATCAAGGGCATTCAGTCGGTGTCTCAGTCTGAGATGGGTCTACAGGTGTTCTACACAAGCAGCCCAGTACCAGCCCAACACTGTGTCTTGCAGGAAGGTCCACACCTGATGCACAGCCTTCAGAGGCACTTGTGAGTGTGTAGAGCTGGGAGGACCCCAGGTATGACTCAAGTGACAGGAGCAAGTGGAGACCCCACCATCCAGCCTCCCAGCAACACATCTGTACAAACAATACAGACACACACTGACAAGCTAATAGATACACACAGACACAAAGAGGCATGTGACACACCAGCACATTGACACATAAACTCATACAGACACATACTAATACATATACATATACACATACTGACACAGAGAGACATACAAGCATGTGACACACAGATACACACTGACACACAGACACAGACACATAAACATATAGTGGCATAGAGAACATGATACAAAATATGCAGACACACATGCACACATATACACTCACACTGACACATGTAGACAGAACTGCAAACATACTCAGGTACTCAAACACCCCATAGACTACATATAGACAGCCACACATGTACCTATGGAGATATACACAATGGAAATTCCCAAATTCACAGTCATACAGCCATAGGTACATACACGGGTGTTGACACCACTATGTCCATGAGTGTCACAGAGTCACACACTCTCTTCAGGCTCACACTCAACTACAACCAACACAAATGCACATAACATCCACACAGGGACAGCTATACCAGAGTCACACATACACACACAGCCACAGACACACATCAGTAGAGCTGGTAACTGCAGACCCTCAGGCTGTCCTCAGGCTGGGTCTACATGGGGACCTGCTATCCACATACACAAGTCCAGACAGGCACATGCCAACCACACAGAAGACAGCACAGGTACACATGCTTTCCTGCACCAGGACACACCAGGTGAGGGAGGGAGCACACGCCTACTTATACTTATGCCAACACACATTTGCTGTCTAGTGCTCACAGACACACACCAATACACTCTAATGCTCTTACTAACACATACTATCACTGTATTAAATACACAAACAGATTCATTAACTATTGCTAACACACTATTGTTAACTACCATACACTAACACTTTCATCAACATACAACCACTAACACATTATGACTAATACTCTGTCAACAGAATAGCATGCACACTCCAGTGCACTCACTAGCACACACTATCAATAACACACCATTAGAAATACATTCCCTAATATGCACACTGACACACTCTGCCACACATGCTAAAACAAACCCAGTAGCAATTCACATCCTCACTCTCAACATCAAACCACTCTCATTGCACATATACTAGTTCACATACTAGCTCACTAGCACACCTCAATGCATTCACTAACATAGCCATGACTTAACACATCCTTGCACTAACACAGTCATGATATATTAACACAGTCGCTGACAAACACAATACACTCACTCAGTGACACACACACACACAGAGACACACTTGGGATAGCTGGCCCTATCCTGCCCCTTTGACCATAGTGAACATCACAATAATCCTCACAATTGTCCTCCCCACCTAAAACCTCTAATCCTTCCTGCCATCCAGAGGTGTCTGAGGACCTATACCAGCCCAGAGGTCTTTGGGGCTCTGGAAGGGCTCTGTCCCTCTGTTCCCTAGCTGTTCCCACTTACACTTGTCCCCTTTGCAGAGGGCCTCTGTTGTAGTCAGGTTTTACAAGAGAATTGATGTAATATAGGACACACAATTATAGGATTATTTTATAACAGTCACCCAAAGAGTCAAGTACAAAAGAATGAAAGAGATTTGTCCATACACTAGAGACGCAAAAAAATCCAGCTGAGGCCCTGGATCCTATGGCAATGTCCATATGTCCAGCTAAAGGCCTACAATCTGAGGCAATGTCCTTCACAAGCCCATCTGGAGTCCTAGAGCCTGGAACAATGTCTCATGAAAGTCTGTATCAAGGCTCTTCACTGGGAAGGCCCAAAGACTAGTGGTGAAATCTAGAAGATCTATGCTAGAGGGATGAAGGATCTGTGGCAGCAGGCTGAGAAATCTGCACTGGAGCCAGGAAGTGATGCTCAAAGTAAGAACTGGAGCTCGCCTGAAAATAGCTGAATCCACCCTCAGTGACAGCAAGATTCCAAGCTCCTCTGACGATGACAACAGCTGAGCTCTTAACAGGAAAAACAGAATTACAGGATCCTCCAAGAGAATCAACAGCACACCATCTTCCCCTTGTTTGCCTTTTATTCTGTTGGCAACAATCTTCAGGTGGGCCTTCCACATCAAAAATCATGCTGATTCAGTTAAGCTGGGTGTTACAAATTGACCACTGGTTAATGCATTGTAACTTCATGGGCTGGGTGCGCACACTGCACACTATAATGTCCAGGCAGGCCCACAGTGCCCATGTCCACTACTCTGCTCACTGTGCCCATCTATCCTTCAGGCCAGCCTTGGATACATGTTTCTTGTCACAGCTAGCCAAACTCTCCTGCTCTATGGCCTTCTGGGAATGTGGTCTCTGAACCCCACCTATCCTGGCTCAAGACATCCCCAGCTCAGGGGCAGGGATTATCATCCAACTCAACTCTTGGCCCACTTCCAGGAAAGGGGCCATGGTGTATGAAGAGGGTACTGGGAAGGCAGGCATCCATGGGAGGGCCAAGGGGCACCATCACAGCAAGGCCCGCTGTGCACACTTGACACTATACTAAAAAGAAGGAAGGAAAAAGCCTGCAGAAGTGAGGTCAGGGTATAGGAGGAAACCATGCTGGTTGCCCCTGCCAGGGTCTGGTACAGAGTGAAGGATAAGAGGCTGGGAGAGAGGCCGGGGAGACAGCTCAGTAGAACAGGCGCTCGCCTGGCAAGTGCAATGACCCAAGTTCAATCCCTGGTCCCACAAAAATAAAAAAATAAATAAATAACAAAGTTTAAAAAAAAAAAAGAGGCTGGGAGAATGCAGTCACCCCAGCTCCTTAGAGTCCCCACTACCCACCCTCAATGCATCACAGGAAACTAGAGCCTCAGGATACCTACAGGATCACCTGGCCCCCAACCCAGGCTTGCCCTGACATCATGTGAGCTGACTGTGCTCTTCTGTGTTTAGCACCCTTGCCTCCAACATGACTTTCATAACCTTAAGAGACAAAGGATGTGGGAAGCTAAGTGAGGAAGCTCTTGCAGACCACAGGGAACAGCTAGAGTCCAGGGGTGCTGCACAGGAAGAAATTCAGGGAGCAGGGGAGGAGAGCTATGTCCCCAGAGGTACTCTGCATCCTAAGAGCTCCCTACAAAGGACAAAGACAGAAAAGCACCCAGGAAGGAGGAAGAGAGGAAAGGAAAGAAGAGGGAAGGGAGGGGAGGGGAGCACAAAGACAGGAGGGTGTGAGATCACATGGGGGAGGGGTGGTAGTAAGCTGGGAGAGTGGGAGGGGAGTAGAGGGAGCAGAATGAGGAGACTGTTGGAGTCAATGGACAAGGGACTTTTGGGGAAGAGCAGACAAGGAGATAGCTCCAATTCCTATCATCTGCTGTGTGTTGGATCTCAAGACATAGTCTGTTAATAGAAGACTCTTGCCTTGCATCTCCAGCAGGACCTACCCGTGTGCATGCTGAAGGGCAGCTGTCCCCACTGCTCAGAAAGCTCAGAGGGATAAGACCAGCAAGGCCACTGGTGGTCACAACATTGACATCTAAACCAGACCCAGGTGGCCAGGACCTAGGGCTCCACCCAGACTTCAGGCTCCCTCACCATCCTCAGCTGAGGTCCCAGGCAATGTCCTGGGCAGCCTTTTGCTACCATGGGGCCAGGACTACAAACCTCCTAAATCTGAGGGCTGTCTTGGTTATGGCTGCCCTCATTGCTACTCAGAAAGGGCTTCAGCATCTTCCCACTGGGAAGCTTGGGGGCTCCAGCTCATAGTGGCCTTGTCCTTGGAAGCCACTTATTGGGGCTGGTAGGACACATTACCCACAGTGGCAGCAGGACCACAGTTGGGACACAGAGGTCAGGACCACATGGCCCATGAGGGTGGATATTAGGGCCAGACTGCCCAAAGGTGGATGCTACCTGCTGTACCTCATGGCCAGAGTAGAGGCTATCCAAGGCAGAGTACACAGGAGGACAGAGGGACAAGTAGAAGCCCAGGTGCTACCATGCAGCTGAACTCTGGAAGCTGGCCCTCAGGCTACAGAGTGAACCAGCAAAGCTACTTACAGACACAGGTTATGGTAGTGGCCCTGTTCACACAAGCTATGATGGTGGCCCTGTCCACAAGCACAGGAGTTCTAAGATGTGTCCCAAGGACACCAGATCTCCAGGTTTGCACAGACCCCACCTCCTTCCCTTACATATGTGTCTTTCATAAGCCAAGCTAAACACCCATGCAACCCATGCCCCAGCATCCTCTGCCTCTCAGAGGTGCCTAGCCAAGACCTATGCTCAAGCCTGCCTCTCAGTTTCTTGGGCCCAGTCATCCAAGGGTTCTAGGTGAGACCTCAGCAGGCAGTCCTCAGGGGCAGGGCTGAGTTACTTGAAAGCCACAATCAGAGGATGCCCACTCTGGAGGGCAGCTGTCCACACTGGTCAGACTGGTGGTGCTGCCTACTGGCCGCAGCTGGCTGCTCTAGGTAGAAAATAAGGGACACTGCTTTCTGTGGCTCCTTTCTTCTCCTGCCCCCACCCCACCCTCATAGGGAACAGGGTTCAGTGAGGGGCTCTGCTGCCCCCTTGTGTCCCTATAGTGAGCAACCAGCATTGGAGAGGTGGGCCTGGGCAGGGAGGAGTCACCAGCATGTATGTGTGTGGGAGCGGGGAGGGGGAAGAATCCTGTGGGGATTGCTGGCAGATGTGATGACTGTATGCTTGGGCTCCTGCAGCCACCAAGAGCCACATCGTGCTCGCGCGCCCCATGCTGGTTGATGTGTGCCACTGCATCCTCCTAGACCCAGACCCCAGGCTTGTCCTGGACCAACCAGTTTGCTCTGGGTACTCAGCCAGGAAAGTAAGCACCAGCAGGTATGCACTACACGTGCGCAGGAGACAGGCTCCTGGTCCTGTGGTCCTGCCCACCCCAGCCTGCAGTGTTCGTTCTTGCAGAGACATAATATCCAATAACCATAACTTAAAGGAGAAGATATTTTTTTAGCTCATAGTCTGTAGAAGCTCCAGTCTACAGTCAGCTGGCTCCAAAACAGGACAGCATGGGAGAGGATATGGCAAAGGAGAAGTAGATTCAAGGAAAGAAAAGCAGAGGAAAAACTCTTCCAGGCCACATGCCCTGTAACTGGTCTTCTCTGATGAGATCCCACTTCCTAACAGCACATTTATCTATGAAGTCATCTGAGAACTAATCCCCCATGAGTATCTTGCCTATAATTCAATCACTGGTGGAAATGGAATGGCATGTACTACCTTTGTGTGGGTTTCCCAGGATTACTATCGATTGTTGTCACTTTCAGCCAGATCATCCAGGCTCCCAGTGGTTCTGCTGGGTTCAGTTCTTAAGGACCCTGGCTGGGACAGGTCAGTGAGAACCCCCACCCCCCTGTCCCCACTCCCTGGGCACTCAGTATGCACACCCTCTGAGCCTAGTTAACCCCAGATGTGATCACACCACTGCATGTCACAGTCTGAGCCAGGTCCTCCTACACACTCTACTCTCTGCCTGGAGAGATGCTGGGATCGTGTGCTCCTGCAGTGCTTTAACTCTGCCTCTGTCTTGGCCCCCAACTGTACCTCCACTCTCATTACCGCCTCCACCTTGACTTTTATCTTCAAGTCCACCTTCATCTCCATCTTTGTTCACTTCTCCTTCACCTCCTCCTCCACTTCCACTGTCCCTCCTACTAACCCTAGCTAGTGAACAGGATCCAGTCCCTCTTCTTGGTCTGCTAGTGGGAGCACAACACAGTAAAAGGCCTGGAGCCAAGGTGGGACAACTGAGACTTCTAGTGGCATCTGTACTGGAGGAACTGAGGCCACCTGTGGGTAAAACCACCTACTGATGCCTTGAAACCCAGCTTCCCACCATGGGACCGTCATGCAAAACCCAAAGGCTGAGGTTGCAAGCAGAGGATCAGGGTTATCACCGACTCTAAGCCTGTGTGCAGCCAAGAATCCAAACAAGACTTCCAGAAGAAAGAGAACTAGATTTCCAGCAGGCTGAACAGGCACCTCAGAGGAACACACACCGCCCCTCACCCAAGCACATCAAGAAGAGGGATGTACCCAAAGTTTACGTGTGCCACGTTGTGCAGTGCTGGGCTCCTGGGGTGAGCACTCTGCTGCCACTAGGACTCTCGTTCAGCTTGGGGCACAGTCAGGCGGGTCATGTCATCAGAGAGCATGAAATCCACTTGTTCAGCCTGAGTCTCAGTCCCAAGAATCTGTCCCAACCCTATCACCGTGCGGACTCCTGTGCCCCCTGGTGGTCGTCGCGAGTCGCTGCGTACTGCCCCTGGTGAGCACCATGGAGAGCTCCAGGAGTACAAAGGCACACAAGCTGAGCATAGGTATAGTCGCCCTAGGACATCAGAAAAGGGTCACTGACACTCAGAACACCCGCGCAAAAGGCAGGATAACAGCTCAGAGCATGGGTGAACACGTATCTGGGCATGGTGGCGCACGCCTGTAATCCCAGAATTTGGGAGGCTGAGGCAGGAGGATCAGTGCGAGTTCAAAACCAGCCTGGGCTACAAAAGTGAACTCAAGGCCAGCCTGAACTGCATAGTGAGACCCTGTCTCAAAAAGACAAAAATAAATAAATAAATAAATATAAAAATAAAAATAAATGGTGAACACGTACGGAGGAAGCCAGGATCGCAGGGAGGGGTAACCCAGCACTGCACTGCCGCAGAGAAGACATCTGAACCAGGATAAGCACAGGGTAACATGACAAGTAAAAATGGTCGATAATAAGTAAATAAACGGAGAGAAGACACAAACGTTCCATGCAGAGTAATTGAGTAATTTATGGAGATACTTTACTCTCTGAGAGGACCCAAATCCCCACCCTAGGTGTATACGGTGCCGAGGTGATCCCCAGGGCTGCCCTAGATTCCTAGGAGCAGAAAGCAGTGGAGCCTGCACTGGGTGAGCCCAGGCCACCCATGGTGCAGCCATCTGCTTATGGCTGGAAACCCAGCTTCCCTCCAGGAGACCACCACTCAGGACACAGGCTGAGGGTCAGGGTTATCACCAAGTCTGGAGGAGAATCAGGCAGTACTCTGCTGCCCCCATGTGGTCATCAGAAGGTCTGCATCTAACCCCAGGCTCTGCCCCAGCAGAGATCTGGGATCCATGGTCCGGATCTTTTTAGGGTAGGAGCTCTGACTGGAGGGACAATTTTGTTTGCCTTGTTGCAAGACAAAAAGAACATCATGTCTTGTAGGGCTAAAGGGTCCAAGGTATATTCTCCCCTAGGAAAATGAGGGGTCCTGGAGTTGGGGGTACCCACTGTCAAGAGGGACATGGTGTAATAGTGGCATCTCCTTAGGATGGGTTGATGTGCTGGTTTACCCTGAGCTCAGTGCTTTCATGTTAGCACCATCTGTTCATGCACTCACGTGGCTGAGAATCTGAACCAGACTTTCAACAGACTGGACCCAGAGTCTCTGAGGTACTCTCCAGCACATCAAGAAGGAAAGGAGTGATGAACTCAAAGTGCAGGGTGTCAATGGACAACAACAGAATTAGAGGCATCCAGGATGTATTTGCTCCCAGTTGTGTGGTGCTGGGTTGCTGGGGGGGGACTCTGCTGCCACTGAAGTTCCCACCTGGGCTGGGGCACAATGAGGCTGGTCACGCCATCAGGCCGCATGGAATACACTTGTTTCAGCCTTGATCCCAGCACGCAGTTGGCCTCCACCCCAGCCACCCACCGTGCAGGTTCAGATGCCCCCTGGTGGCCTGCCTGAGTCGCTGCGTGCTGTCGCTGGTTAGCGCTATGGAGGGCACCAGGCATCCAATGACACAGAGGCTGAGTACAGGTATAGGCTCCCTGGGACATAAGGACACTGAGACACTGACACTCAAAAGACCCATATGAAAGGCAGGAGAATGGCTCAGAGCACGGGTGACCACTCAGGGAGGAAGACAGAATCAGAGGAAGGGTAACAGCGCTGGACCACTGCAGATTTCATATGCTCAGAGAAGACCCCTGAGCAAGGATAGCCCCAAGGTAACATGATAGGCAAAGAGGATGGATAATAAGTAAATAAATGAAGAGAGACATGAACCCCCCTGATGCAGATTAATTGAGTAATTGATACAGATACTCTACCCTCTCAGAGAACTTAGGTATGTACTGTGCCAGACATTTCTCTTCTTTATTTTCCTGTAAAGCTAAAACTCATCTAAATAAAAAATATAATTAGACTTTTAAAGACCTAAAAATAATAATTGAGAGATTTGTTATGGCTCATGTCTAGATGTCCATGCAAAGGCTCATGTGGTTATAGCTGGGACTTCTCAAAGGTGTCTAGATCTAGAGTGTGATTTGGGGATCACGTGTGTGATGCTGGGAACAAGGGCATGTGATTATGAAATCAGTCTATTGATTGGCCTGGCATAGTTCTGGAAGTGACTAATGGGAAGACCTCCCTGGGTGTGAGTGCCTGGATAGGATTTAAGGGTCAGAAAGTGGGTCACTGCTGACTTGTCACTTGTTGCTTTGCTGCTCTTTGCTCACAAGACCTGTTTCTCCTCTGTGATGCCCCTCACTCATACCACTCTGCCTTGGAGCAAGCCAATTGTGGACTGAAAACTCTATAGAATGTGAACTCAATAAACCTTTCATCCTTTGATTGTGGGTGTCATTTATTTTTGTTTCAGCAATGAAAAAGATAACTAAGAATGCCAGGCATGGTGATGCACACATGTAATTCCAGAACTCAGGAGGCTGAGGCAGAAGGATTGCTCAGGTCAA
>PVKN010002013.1:0-45802 GCA_004027915.1 Capromys pilorides
TATTGCAAAGAATGAAATTACTTTAAGAATTTTAAACTCCTTACCTGATACTAATACCAGTATAATTTTTTGGACTAAAAATCTTTAAATAATTTGCTTTTACAAGAAGATTTAAATCAAAGTTAGCAATGTTTCCAAAATGTGCAGCTATTCAGTAGTAACCTTTTCGTCATGAATACTGGTACCACTCCTCAAAAAGTATATTATGTGTCTTTTATCAATATTTAAGTTCCAGCCGGATAGCTCAACGGAATAAAGTGCCTGCTTTGGCAGAGCCCAGGGCTGGGTTCGATCCCTGGTGTACCATGCTGGCCCCACCCCTGGGGCGCACTGAGAAGATGATAGAGACTGGGTGTGATGGTGCACACCTGCAACCCCAGCACTTTAGGAGGCCGAAAACAGGAGAATCACTAGGAGTCACATCTACGTAGTGAAACCCTGTAGACCCTATATCCCCTGTCCTAAATGCATTTAAAAAATCGATATTTAAAAGATAATGCTGGCCATCAAGATCCAGGTACAGACAAGGACTCAGCCGATAAGGGAGGAGCCTGGGAGCCCCAAGACAGGCTCAGAGCCCCTGGGGGTGGGGCTGCTATGGGCCCTGGGCTCCCAGCCTGGAGCTGCCTCTGCAGAGTGCAGTCTGCTTTGCGGCCAGGCAGGCCCATGACAAGCAAAGCCACTTGGAGGCTGGTGTTGCTGGAGCTGGGGACAGAGAAGAGACTGGAGCTCCCAGGGGCCCCTTCCCAAACATCAGGCCACCCAGGTGGAGTCCTTGCTCTGCCCCAGAGCCTCGAACAGTGTGCAGCAGATCCTAGTTGTTCAGCAAGTGTTCGTGTAGTGATGGATGACCTGGGACTGCAGCCCAAATTACTCTCCAAAAAAGCCAACTCCAAGTGACAGTGCAGTGCCTGGTTCTCCTCTTCTCTAGGCTCCTGTAGAGATTGAGCTAAGCATGCCTCCACACAGCCCTGGCACCCTGAGCAGTGGGCCCCAGCTGCACCTTGTAACATAGTCCACCCCAGACTCCGTCATTCCCCTGAGGTGCCCTGGGCTTTCTCACCCCCAAGACTTTTATTTCCCTACAAATTTTTAGCATTTGTAGAATACACTTCGCCTCCCTCTAGGTATAACATATTTGGGACAGGGATGGGGTGGGATGGATAGGAGAAGACATGATGCCCAAACTGTGCCCAGTGCTGCTGGACCCTGGGCCTGCTGTGCAGGAGGAGATAGGAGATAGTGGAGCATGGCAAGACTACCTACTTCTCAGCTGCAGCACAGCCCCTGGAGTCTGAGCTTCCCTGGAAGGTCTGAGGGGTTGCACACGTGGAGAACAAGCTCACAGCCATCCCAGGACGTGGTGTCATCGCTTTCTCTCCTGAGATGGCCATCGTGGTGTGTGGCATGTGGTGGGGACAGTGGACAGCTGGTGCAGGCCCTTGGGGACAGTGGGAACCCTAGTGGCAGGCTGGGTAATGGGAACTGCGGTGAAAGACACGTGCCAATCAGGCCAGCAGGGCACAGCGTCAAGACCGCGGGCCCTAGAGTTGTCAGACCCAACTTCTGATTCCACCTGTCATGATCTTGAACGTGTACCCCAAGCTGCCTCTGGCTCAGTTTCCCCATTGGAAGGGCAGTGGTGCAATCGTGTCCATCAGCCTGAACCAGTGTGAAGATCCAAGTGGACAGTGCCAGCAGAGGTAACTTCAGTGCAGTGCTGGACCCAGAGCGGAACTCTGATGAGATGTGGGATATTCTCAGTAACACTGATTTTCTTTTTTAAAAAGTTTTAATTACTTTTAATAAAAAATAACAATGTGACAGTTTCAAAACTGGTTAGTAGTACATTCCCAATATTTGATTAACACTGCTTTTCATTGTGATGTAATAATGATACATACTTCGTAGAGCTTTGGGGATAACAATGAAGATGCACACTTGTTGCTAAATGAAGGAGCTGGGTGAGTGGAGTGACTCTCCGCGTTCAATTCAGAGGAATTGGTACGTGGAGGGCACTAACATTAGCGCACTTCAATGTAGATGGACAAGGGACACAGCTGGTCTTTTTTCTTGATCTAAGCTGCTGGCTGAGTAATGGAAAGACATCTGTTTTGCAGATATGGAAACTGAGGCTCAGGTCAGCTTAGGATGTATCCCAGACAGCAAGTTATGGGGTGGGGATAGAATCCAGATCTGGCTGGCTTCAATTAATTAGTGCCAAAGTTCACAGGTAAAAGGGAGGCCCAAAGCAGAAGGGCCCTGTGTGGAGAAGGAGAGGACACCCTGCCCACTCATCATTTAGAGCTGTAGTGGACTCAGGGTTTAGTTCCTGCTGGTCAGTGGGGTGGCCCCAACACCCTTCGTCCTAGGGTGTGGAGAGGTAGCTATTGGCTGGTCTTCTGAGCCCTAGCACCTCCTCTTCAGAAACTAAATTACAGAAAGTGGCTGGATCAGTTGGTGCCTCTCATGCTGTGAATACCTTGGGTGGTAATGGATGAAAGCCCAGGGGACTCTCTCATGTGCTGGGTCCTGCATCTGGGAGCTAGGGACTTCTTGGGCCTCGGAGACGAACCTCTCCTCAGACCTGGGACTGCAGAAAGGGGGATGACTCCAGGGCTTGACCTGAGGGCTTGGGCTATGGCTAGAGTATGGAGGAAGTTGCAGGAAGCCTGCACTGCAAGCTCCGTCCTCAGTGTGGCCAGCCCAGTCATCTCCCTCAGGGGTAGAGGCCACCCCCAGAGGCACAGCTTAAGCCTCAGCTTCTGAACTCCCTGAGGATAGCCAGGCCCAGAGACAGGCATCTCAAGTTCATGGAGGTGGGACTGACGATGTCCTTGACAATTTCTCCACTCTTTGAAGAGCAGATATGGCTTGTTCCCAGCCTGGTGTCTTGTCCTAAAGGTGAGCTGGGCAAGTGGGCAGCACCACAGAGCTTCTGTGGTCTGCAAAGATGCTGAAAGCACAGGGGACAGCAGCTGTGTGCAAGGCTGGAGGATCACAGCCAGTGGAACCATCCAGCAAGTCTCCAGGAGGAGCAGAACCTCTGCCATGGCTCCTTTCCAAGGCCCACCATGTGCCTTCACGTCCACTGCCCACCATGGGCAGTTAGGATGCTCTTGAGGTAGTGGACAACCTGCACAACTATGCCTGGTGGTCCAGAGCCAAGAAACCTGAGCTAAGTCACAATCCTGTGTCACTCCCTCTACACTAGTGTCCATAGGTCGGAGCCCGTCAAGTGGTCCTAAGTCAGCCAGTTGTAGAGTAGATTTTCTGGAACTGGAGAGGCTGGAGGGGCTTGGTGAAACTACCTCAACTTTCCTAATATTATACAGGGAAGCTGAGGCCCAGAGAGAGCTAGCCTGTGCCCGAGGCCAGCTGCCATATTACTCACCATGTTCAGGCATAGCTATGCCCTTCCCTGCCAGGGCGAATGTGGATTGAGGAGCCATAGGAAGGGCTCTTCCTTCACTTGCTCTGCAAAGTCAGGCTTTGCTTAAGCTTTTGTGCAAGCCAGATTTCTGTCCGACTCTTTGCAAAAAACGTCCCCACGCCCTGGGTGCAGCATGGTCCCCAAACCAGACCAGGCTAGAGGCCCTGCCTTCCTCTGCCTGCATGGTAGAAGGCGTACCCATCTCTGTAAAATTGGACAGCTCGACTGGCCTCTGAAAGCCCCTATGGTACATCCTTTTTTGGGCAGTGAGAGGACAAGCTGGATCACAGAGATCGGCAAAACACTTTACGAGGCAGAACACAGGAGTGGTTCATGGGACTACGTGAAATGCTCCACAACCCACATTAGAGCTGTTCCACTAACTCATACAATGTCTTTATCATCTTGGAGAGAAAACTGGCCAACGATGCTGGGTTCACTCAGTCATTCTCAGATCTCCTTTCCCCTGGATGACCTCCAGGGTCAGGACAGTAAGCTCCCCATGGCTTGTAGCCTGCAGCTGGTGGAGTGCATTTCTTCTGCACTACAACACTCGCCAGTAGAAATATATGGCGAGTCAAGGTTGCACAGTAACCTAAAAACCTAAAGTTCTCTAAGCAAGATGAAATGGGTGAAATACATTTAAAAATGAGCTATATCTAACTCAATATGTCTGCACTATTTTGTTTCAACAAGCCATTAATGTAAACCATTAATGAGAAATTTTGCATGGCATTCATAGTTTTCTAAACCCCATTTTAATTTGGACTAACTGCATTTCAAATACTTAAGAAACACATGTGTCCAGAAGCTGCACTGGGAGCTCTGTCCTCAAAGGGTCTACAGGGTCTTACTACTTACTAGATCAGACTCATAGTGATCCGCCTGTCTGTAGCCTCCCACGAGTGGGGATTACAGGCACGCATCATCACACCCAGTCTCAACTGCTATCTCAGGGCGTTCTGGGGGTTGGGCTGGCATGGCAGGCCTGGGGATCAACCCTCTGGCCTCTGCACCTGCTTGCAGGTGCTTTAATCTGCTAAGCTATTTGGCCGGCCTTGGACAGCATAGTTCTAAATATTGCCTCCCTCCTCCCTTGGTGAGTTCAGGTGAATCTTTCTTTTTGAACTACTACTGTGCCATTTGACTAGGGGCATTTAACTAGGTGTACAAGATCTTGGGTACCACTCCTCTCTCTTCTTGAATTTTCAGCAGACATCAATCATGGATAGCCAATCACACAAGGCCACCTTTTTCACTGAGTCTGGGCCTGACCTAATTTTCTCCTTATACCAAGAAACATTAACACATAATTGCAGTTGGCAAACTAAAAGAATTCCCTTTGCTGTATGGTACCTTGGTATTTTATTGGTGTGTGGTGTTTGGATTCTGACAAAGACCTGGAGTCTGGGCTTCTGCCACTTCTCTCTTTTGTTTCTAGAAGCCTAGCTCCTTGGTCTGTTTAGATCTTGCTCCGTTCAGCTCATGGAGGTTGACTTCTGTACCAGCGCCATCTCCCGTGCTTTCATTCACTCACTCTTGTCCTATCGGTATCCTAGGGACAGAGCTGCATGCCAGGCCTAGGGATAGGCAGGGCCTGGGCTGTGCTGCCACTGTGATAAAATGGGCATCTTCTTCTAATGAGTTAAGCCTATGCTGCAGTCCTTGATTCATCAGGGTGGGCACAGGACATACATCTCCTGCTAGGCAGAGAGCCGTGGAGGGACAAAACTGAGAGTGACCCTCAGGAAGCCATCAGCTATAAGCTTCCCATGTCAGGTACCCTGAGTAAGGGGGTCACAAAACTTTGCTTCTTATTTGAATATTTTCTACCATTGCTAGTTGCCCCTTTGGTTCACAACTTTTTCTATTTATTTTTATGTAAACTTTTTCTAACATAGACCCTGTTATATATGCCCTTGTTTCCTTTAGAACACCAACCGTGGTTTACCTTTTTAACCCATAGCAGACATAAAATACGCATATACATTATTGTTCTGTGCTTTGATGCATTTGAGGCCATGTTCAGGACCCACAGAAGTGTGGTGGGCTGCCTGTCCCAACACCCACAGTCCCTGGGGCTCTGTTTGTTCCTGCATCCACTCTGTGCATTAGTTTCCCTCTTATTTTCCTGTGCAGGTGTGGGTTGCCACTTTTGCTTCCTGATCTGCACACTGCTGGAACACCAACTCTCTCCCTATCCAATTTGTTGCTTCTGCAGATTTAGCTAAAAACCACATCACTGCTATTAGGATTGCTTGTCAAGTCTGAATAATTAGGCCTAAGAGGGATCCCCAAGTTAGACCATGTGGATAAGGTAACCACTGCGTAGGGTCATTGTTTGGATATTGAGGATGTGAACTAGTAGCTAACCCTAAGTAGCTTTCTCTCAATACTGTGCCATTTAAACTTTATACGTCTCCCAAGTGGCCCCAAGTACATTTTAAAGTTAGCTTTTATGCTACTAGCCAGTACAACACATGTACAAATATATCCCTATGCCTATATAGGGCTAGATGCAGCTCAAACAGAAGAATTAGGAAGAACCATGGGCTGGGACATTCAGGGATGGCTTGCTGGGTGAGCAGAGGAAGCCACACCCAAGGTGTGAAACCAGGTATAGCAGGACAGTTTCCAGGGAGAGGCCATCGCAAAGGCGGGCAGCCAGGTGTTTGTGTTTCATCAATGAGTGAGATGTGAGACTCTCCTTGCTCACTGAAGAATCCCAGGGTTCCCCTTGCCTGGCATCCCCAAGTGTTCCTGGGTACAGGCGCCTCCTCAGGATTGTTTGGAGACCCTTGGGGGACCTTCCTGTTGCCACCTGTAATGTGAGATTCTTGGCTTTTTTGACAAACTAAGGGTGAGAGCTGCTTTAGAAGACTTGATGCACCGTAAAGACGAAAGCGTGAGGAGCGCTGACAGATTTCGACTGTACACCAGCTCTGGTACCATTATTCTATTTTTGAACATAATGTTTATTGTACTGTTTTAGCAAGTGTTAGGTTATAACAGACTATGTTTTCCAAAACTGGCCCGGGCAATCTCTTGATATGCATCATCTTGCCCTGAGACTTAGGTCTAATTCTCCCATTGAATCTAGGCCCTCTGACCAGCAGCATGAAGCACACCAGCGACTTTCTAGAGCATTGCTATTTATGCCTTGTTTGTTGCAGCATGGGCCCTGCCTGGAGCCCAAGAGGTCTGAGCATCCCGAGGATATGATATGGTTAAGAAGCCAAGCCTTATGGAGAAACTCCAGGTTTCAGGTCTTACAGCATCAAATTCTTGTCTTCAACTTCTTCATACCAGTCCCCCCTCACTGAGTTACAATTTAAACTTCCAATGCATAAAGAACACACAACTAGGTACAAATACACCTATTATATCTTAGAATTAAATTCCTTTGATCGCTGTCCCCCATCCTGGTACCTTACCCTATTCCCTGGATACAATCTCTGCTGCTGTATTGTTAGAAATTCTCTGAGACATGCTTCTATGTATCTATATATACATCTTGGTCTCTGTAGAAACATAGGTGTTCTATTGTATTGTTTTGATATAAATAGACACAAGGGATGCATGTGTTTTTCAGCCAACAATGTGTCTTCTTGATTGGTCCTTGTGAGAACACAGAGAAGCACACCACCCTTCGCAGTAGCCTTGCAGTGCCGTTTGAGATGCTGTGTGTGGCTTAATTAGGTACGTGCCACCTGATGGGCATTTAGGTTGTTCTTGGTGTTTCAGCTTTTGTACGTCATATGGTTGTGACCATCCTTGCCATACTTCTTGAGACACAGCAGTAATCATTCCCTGGGACAGCCACAAACACGTGTGGGCTTCAGTCTCTGTGTGTTTTTGATCTCAGGAGCCACTGGTCATGTTGGCCTTCCAATTAGCTGCGCTGCCTTCTCCTCCCATCAGCAGTAGCTGTGGCCTTTGGCCCTCACCCTCAACTGGTCCTGATGCTAGGCCCAGGTAAGAAGGGTCCCTGTGCTCTGGCTGTGCTCAGATGACCCAGCTCTATCTCTCTTAAAGCCATGCCCACCCCACTAGGGAGGGTTCTTGGGAGCCAATGCCTTGGCACCTATGGGGTCAGTGCAGCAGAGTCTGCGCCCCAAATGCAAATGATGCTTTGAAACCTGGAGCTCTGCGGTCCTTGCCCAATTTGCCCCTCCCTGGTGCTCATGGGTCTCCTCTGTGAGTCTTTATAGAGCTCAAAAGGTGAACTCTATAATTGGTAGGTGAGCCTCTAATCCTGGGGGAAGCTATTGTGGGGTGGATGTACGTGGACAGACCTGGCCTGCCAAGTGCCCCCTTCCCCAGTGACTGATGGACTCGCAGGGGAGGGATGTCAAGATGGGGGTTCATATCGTCTCTCAACATGTTCCTGAGTGGTGGTGACATTGTCAATCCTTGCAACTTGGATCCAGTATTTTTAGCACATTTAACTCTCCCAGCTCTGTGTGCATGTTCATCTGTGTGCATCTTCATCTATGTGCATGCATGCACCCAAGCACATGTGTGTATTGGTAAGCAGTGCCCAGCTTTTCCTTTCTGCAAAATGTAAGAACTGCACACCAGACATCACCAGGAACATGGCCAATGTGCAGTCTGAGCCCAGGCCTGTCCTCCTCTAAATGTGACTGCCCCTACCCCAAGATGCGGCTCATCTCATTTTTTTTCTTCTCCATCCTAATTTTCAACCAATTTGGTTCCCTCTTTAGAAAGGCCTTCCTTTTCTCTCCATCTCCTGGAAAGGGGGAGCCTGATGCTGGGGTGGGGATACCCCCGGGGACTCATTTCTAGCCAACACGGAGCACTTCAAAAGGCCCCTTTCCCAGGATGTGCGCTTTTCATGGAAATTAACCATGCGAGCAGGTGTCTCTCCATGCCCGGCCCTCTCCAGAGAGAGGGGTTGGGGCTGCGCAGGAGCTGAAATAAACGGTGGCAAACAAACCTCGGCACCCGTTAGCGACAGCTCCCAGAATTTAAAGGGACACGTAATCATTCCTAATACATATCCAGGGCAGAGAGCCAGATGTCGCTGATGGCAAAGAGCCTTGTTGGCAGAGAGTGGAGTGCAGAGCTCCCCGGCTCCCACTGACAGCAGTAGGGCTGCTTCCCAAGCCTCTGTGCCCACACCAGCCTCGCGCCTTCCTCTTCCTTGTCATGGTCACCATCATGGAGGCCTCCGTTGGCCAAGAGCTGATCTGTGCTGCAGGCTCTGGCAGGAAGCTCATTGAGGCCTCCAAACAGCCCCATGCAGTGGATGTTGTTATCCTCTCTTCACAGATGTGGGAACTGAGGTTGAGAGAGGGGAATGCTGCTGGCCCCAAGTTGTGCACTGACTTGGGGCAGAGATGCAATGCAAAGGCAGGGCTCTCTCACTCCAAGGCCAGGTACACACGCTGGGCTGCTGACTGCCCTGGAAGACTTTGTTGGAGACTAAATGTACGCAGGTCTGCTTGCTGGAGCTACCCCAGCCCCATATGCCTTGCCTATGGAGCCCACTTGCCCAGAACCCACCTATACAGTAACCCTTGGGTCACATCTCTCCTGCAGTCCAGAGATACAGGCACAGACAGAAGTGGAGGCCCTGTGGAATCATGTTTACCATGTCTGTTAGGGGATGGGGCTGTTAGCATCCGCTTACAACTTGAGGAGCTCTGAGAAAGACCTTCTGCGCTAAGACATCATTTCCATGGGTTCCTGAAGGGACTGATGCTGCGTGGCTCTACTGAGCCCCCCTTTGGCTCCTCTTTGAAAAAGCAATGAGTCTGGAGAAAAATTCAGTCCCTGCCACCTTCCAGTGAATTAATTTGCATTGACAGAAGCCTGAGGGCAGCATGGCAGCTCCTGGGCCCCAGGAAAGAGTGAGAATGTGCTGGAGAAAGGAAGCAGGCCTCCCTGCTCGCTGGAAAACAGGCTTCAAGCTCTGCTGGGCCAGTGTGGGCGGGCTCTGGGGTGACCAGGCCACCCTATGATAGGCTCCGTGTTATAGAGATATTAAAGGCCATCAGCTCAAGCAGTGCTCACACAAGATGTGAAAGAGCAGGCGTGGGAGTATATGCTGCAATCTCAAGCTGAGGCTGAGGTTGAGGCTGAGGTGGGAGGACTGCAAATTTGAGGTCTATTTGGGAAATTTATTGACTTGACTCAACCCCTCTCAGAGTTTTAAAAGGCAGAGGTGGTGGCTGAGAATGTAGCTCAAGTGTGAAGGCCCTGGGTTCAACACCCAGTTTCACCCTTCAACAAAACAAGACAAAACAAAATGGTCCAGAAGGGCAGGAGGGGCTGGCCAGAGGAATCAAACTGGAGAGGGGTGCGGCTCACCCCAGGACACATGGCTCCTATGGAGCAAAATCTCCATGCATAGCTGTCAGTACACGCTCGTGGCTGGCACATCCCTAGCTGCCCTGGCTTCAGCTATGGCATCCATAGTTCTCTACCCAGGTGCCAGCCTCAGAGAGCCCCAGGCAGAGGGACATGGAGACTCCAGCCTGGGAAATGAGCCCTGTGGCTCCACAACTGCTGGAAAATGCATGAGATGGGGAGGAGGGAAGACATTTCACACTGTGGGGACTGAGGCAGCACTCCCACCTGGGTCCCTTGACCTCTCCAAGTCATATGCTGGAGGTTGCCCTTGGTCGAGAGGCCACAGGCCACCGGATCCTAGCCTCCTTTCTCCTGGCTCTGCACCCACCCTGGGCCCTTTTGAAGGTGGCTATAAGTGGCTCCATTGGCATGTGGGCCTGTCTGGGTGGATAAGAAAGTGGCTTTGGTGACGAACGGGATGTCAGCCTTCTCTTGTGCTATGTTTAGAAAGGTGTCAGCCCCAAAATGGACGTCTCGGCAGTCGCCCAGGAGGTAATCACGAGTGTCTCTAAAACCCCACAGTTGACCTTTCTGCACTCAGATACTGGGGCTGCCAACACCATGGCATGGGGCAGACGCGGCACAGCCCAGGCCTTGTGAGGGCTGAGTGACCTCCCTGCAGGGTAGAGGGCAAAAGCTCCGGAAGACAAGCTGGTCTTCCTGCTTCCTTCAAATACCAGGGATGACCTGCACAGTGCCACTCGTGAGAAACTTTGGTAGTTCCATGTGGGCTCTCACAAGCACTTGCACCCTTACACACCCACAGGTATGCACATGCACACTGACACAATGTGTTTTCATGGACACAAACTCACCCCCATCTACCCATGTACACCTCACACTCACCCACTCACTCCTATGTGTACTCACACTCCCCATGCTCACAGGCACACACACCTGAGTACACTCAACACAGCTGCCTTCACCTAGAGCAGGAAGAGCTGCCCTATACTGTACATAGTCCTTAGCATCTCTAGTACTTTGTTGTAGTTTTTCACTTCTGTTTAGTCTCAAGTACTTGAGCAGCCACAATCAAAATGATAGAAAGCCATGTGAGGATTAAATGCATTGGAGACCACCGATGCAACGCTATGTGCTGCCAGATCCATTTTTCTTTCTTTTTTTGGTACAGGCTTCAGAATAACTTTTTTTGTGTATCTTTGCTAAATGGCAATATATCCTGAGATTTCAAGTTGAATTCTTAAAAAACGATGAAACTGTAATTGCTCAAAATTGTTGCTTAGTGTGAATCAGGGTGTGCTTTGTAATGCACGTGAGAAACACACATTGAAAAGAATTACATGCTGAGGCTGGCAAGACCCCTGCGAGGTGTCTGAACTGACTGGTTTCAATTATTGACACCTGTCCAGGGGTAGTGTTCAAAGTATCACTGGCTGGTACAGCATCAGAAGTGTTAAAACAGGATGGCTAAGGGGTTCCTCGTGGGGCACTGCCCAGGGGTCCCTGTCTCGTGACAGACACGAAACAGTGGGGTGCTGAGGTATTTTGACGGCAGCTGAAGTGTGTCTTCACTTTCAAGGTGGATGCCAATCCTGTTGTTCAGGTGGTCCTGGAACTCCTTCTTAGTCCTACAGAAGGAGATTGATATTGGTATATTGGTACATGTGTACAACTTAATTTGATGATTTTCATCCCAATTTCCTTCTTTCCCTTTTCTTATTCTCTGGATCTTTCTCCTTTCCAAAAGCCTATCCTCTGCTCCCCCCTTCCTTCCCCTCCACTGTCCTTCTTCCTTCCCTCTCTCTGCAGATATAAAAGAAAACAGAACTTTTAACGTTGTGAGTCTGGTTTATTTTGTTTAAATCAATGGTTTCCAGTTCTATAGTTTCCTGCAAATCAGGTGATTTTGTTTTGTTTAATGTCTGAGTAGTATTCCATTGTACGAATATACCACAGTTTCTTTATCCATTCATCGACAGCCATCTGTTTATCTTTATCAATCAGTGCTGCCCTTTATAACTTCTTAGTCGAACCACATTTAATGCAAGCATATTGACATGGTTGGACTGAGGGCCACCATTTTATTACTTCTTCTGTTTCCTCAAGTTTTGTTCTCTTGACACCCCTCCTGCCTTATTTTGGAGTGTTTGGATATTTTTTTAAAACTTCAATTTAAGGGCTGGTGAGAAAGGCCAGCAGACTAAGCACCCTTAGGCAAGCACAGGGACCAGGGTTGGATCCTAGGCACCATTTGCCATGCCAGCCTTAACTCCAGATGCACTGAGCCAGCCACCAAGACTGAGTGTCACAGCACATGCCTACAATTCCAGCACTGGGGAGGCTGAAAACATGAGGATCACTAGGAATCCAAGCTGCATAGTGAGACCCTATACCAAATATATTTTAAAAAATCAACTGAAATTCATCAGTTATTACCTGCTTTTCTGAGATGTAATTGTTACAGAGTGCTGCAAGGATTTTAACAGCCACCCTTGCCATGGTCTGAATATTTCTGTTTCTCTAAATTAATATCTTACAATCCTAACCTGAAGATGTTAGGAGATGGAGTCTTTACGAAGTTGTTAGATTCTGAAAGCTGAACCTTCATGATAAGGATTGGATATTTCTTTTTCTTTTCAATCTTTATTTATTTGTTACAGGGTTTTGCTATGCAGGTTGGACTCCCTAGTGCTGGGATTACAGGCATGTGCACAGTTTCAGTGGTCAGCAAGGTGTGCCCTGGTTCCTGGACCATCAAATCCACGACCTTGAGCTTGCCAGGTAGACACTTAGACTTGAGCTATCTTCCAAGCCCCAGGACTGGATATTTCTAAAAGTGAGCTCAGAGACCTAGTTAGTCCCTTCTATCACAAGCACACAAGAAGAAAGCTCCATCCAGGAACCAGAAAACAGAGCCCCATCTACCAGCATGGCCAGTGCCTCCATCTTGGGCTTCTCAGGCACCAGAATGGGGAGACACACTTGCTATTGTTTGTAAGGCACCCCCAAAGAATTGAGACTATGCTTGCATCTCTGTGGTACCTGAAGAGTTAACACTGTGCCCATTGATGTAAACCATAAAAACTTTGCAGTCACACAGATCCATTCTGGACTATCCTAGTGCCTTGGAGGCAGGAGGATCACCACAAGTTCAAGACCAACCTGAACTGCATAGTGAAACTCTGCAGATATGAATGAAGAGTGAAGAGCCATACTTATAATAGGTATCCCACCTGCATCTATTATAAACCCCGCGCTGCTGTGCCATATTATTTTGCTCTAAACAACACTATGTATGCTAAAGAAACTAAGGAGAAAAAGATCTATCATCTGTCTGTTTGTCTACCTATCATCTATCTGTATATCTATTTACCTGGGTATTCACTATATTTGATATTCTTTATTTTTATTAAGTCTGAAAACTTTTCTTTAGCAATTTTTCATAGTACAGATGAAATAGTCTCAATATCTTACCTGAAAATGTCTCTAATTCATCTTTATTATTAAAACATTTTCATTCCATCTAGAATGCTTGGATGGTTTTTTTCTTTTCCTCTGGGCACTCTGGTGCTGTGATTCCATGTCCCCTGCCTTTCATACTTTCTGATAAGAACTTGTAAAATTTCTTATTACTTTTCTCTGTGTTTTTTTTTTGTTTCTTTCATAACTTTTCCTTTAAATTTTCAATAATACAGCTATGATGTGCCTAGGTGTGGTTTTCTTTGTCTTGATCCTTCTTGGGATTGAGTGTCTTAAATTTATAAATTTCTATCTTTTGTCCAGTTTGGGAAAATTTTACCATTATTTCTTCAAAAATGTGTTTACTTAGTGTCTGTTGTCTCTGTTCTGTGACTCCAATTCCATGTGTATAGATCTTTTTATATTAAACCCCGAGTATTCAAAGATCTGTATTTTCACTCTTCACTCTTCATTCATATCTACAGAGTTTCACTGTGCAGTTCAGGTTGGTCTTGAACTTGTGGTGATCCTCCTGCCTCCAAGATGCTGGAATTAATGCATGCCCCACCATGTCTAGACAGAAACTGTATTTCTAAGTACTAGAATTTATAGTCTTTAAATTCCATTTCATAGTTTCTAAGATGTGGTGCAATGTGAACCTATTTTCTATTTGGTCCATGAACATGGTTACAATGACTGCTTTGAAAGTTTTGTCGTTTTGTCTCTTCATTCCAACAGATGGGTCCTCTCTGCACCAGTCTCCATCAAAAGCCTTCACAGTGAACTACATCCCCAGCCCTCCATAATTTTGGCACAGGGCCTCACTGAGTTGCAGTCCTCAAGCCTTCAGCCCTCCTGCCTTGGCTTTCTGAGCACTGGGATTACAGGCATGCACCACCATGGCTGGTTTAAGAGTGAAAACTCATCTCCCGCCCTTCCCTGCTCTTGGGTATTGGCTCCCCAGGGTCTGCCTGATTTGTTTACTCTCAGCTTTTTCTGTTATCTTCAGGAGAGTCAGGCCTACTAAGAGCTTGGAGGTCTGTGCTAACTTTATGAAGTGGAACTAATTTTCATCAAGGATGAATTTAATGATAAGTAGATATATAACTTAACATTTTATTAAAATTTCTCTACTTTTAAATGAAAATCTTGATCTTCTTTCAAGATATCATTTATTAAAATTGAGATTTTGTTCTTTATTGTCTTAGTTATTTTTCTGTTATTACTGAGATAAAATACCCAACACCCAAAGTTAAAGGGAGGAAGATTGACTTAGTTCACAGTCTGTGAAGGCTTTGACTCACAGTCAGTTGGCTCCAAGGCAGGATGGCTTCACAGAGAACAGTTCCTGGTAGGCAGAAGGTAGCAAAAGGAACAAGTAGGACACAAGACTCTTTCTGTCCCTTATATTATGTACACCTGCCCTGGGACATGTGTAGTGCTTACCCTTAATCCTAGCCAGAGCTAAGCCAAACCCATCAGTGGACTGATTGACTAATCACACACCCATAGCCAGAGCATCACACACTCTGGATTTGGCCACTTCTGAAAGAAACCCTGTGATTGCATAAAGCTTTGTGTGGGGGTCATCTAGACACAAACTATCACACTTTCCACACTGTAAAACCTTTCATTTGGTATATTTTCTGGATTCTCAGAACTCCCAGCCAGGAATGTGCACTGGTAGTGTTACTCCCTACCTCAGGCACTGTGCTCCCTGACACCAGGCAGCCAGGGCCAGGCCTTGGCATCAGTGTTTAGGATAAACCTCGCCATCTGTAGAGACGGCGTTCATTCTCCAAGAGTCCTCACATTTCCTGTTACCCTTTCCTGAGAGCCGGAGGAGCCCAGTGGACAGGCATGGCCTCTCCTCACACCTGGCCACGTGGCTGAGGCAAGCCATTAGAAATCTCTTCAATGAAGCATATTATTGTAGTTTAGCCAATATCTTCTAGAGTATATTGATTAGAACTAGGTTATAATTAGATGTCTTGTATACCTACATATTTTACCAAATTAATACTGTAATTAAGGCAATGTGTTTATTAGATTAGACATGTGGTAAAGCTTTTCACATAATTGGTCAAATGTGTATTTCTCCCATCGTTAAAGATACTGTACAACAGAGTTTTAATGAGTTAAGGAATATTGAAGAGGCATTGCTATCAGAGCCATTTCAGAAATTCACTCAATCTAACCAGCAATTTATGTAAAAATTACAAAGTGAGATATATTTTACCAAATGAATGTATGTGTCAATAAAAAAAGCTTATTCCCCAAATTCATATGATAATGGTATTTAGAGGTAGAGCCTCAAGGAGAGAATTAGGATTTGCTATGGTCCCAAGGGCTTTGGCACATTCTATAATTAAGATAATATTTTAATGGAATATTTTAAAAAATTAAAATGAATGAAAAAAATCCATGATGAAAGAACTATCAACATTTTTCTTCACCCTTATCTTGGCCTTGTCAGATTTTCTTTTATTTAAAATTTTGATACTCTGTTCATTATGAATTCTTTTAGCATTCATTTTGATTTTTAATAATATGGTGCATTAAAATGTTATGCACCCTGATTTTGAGTATTTTGGCACCCCCTGAAATTCTACACCTGAAATGAATTCTTCCCTTGTTTCCTCCAGATCCTAGCCCTGGATGGCTTGTGCTTGCTGTCCTGGAAACGGCTAACAGCGCCCTCTTTCACTCTCAGCACTGTCCTGGTCTGCATGACGGTTTAGAAGGTCATGCCACCCACCACAAGCCCAACTCAGGCTCAGGCACCTGGGGAGTGCGCAGTACTGCCCTGGTGGGTCAGGGCATCCCCTTCTTCTCAGTCATGGAGAGCCCCAAGTTTCAGACTCCTTCCCCTCTTCCTGTCCCTACCTCCACTGCTCACCCCCCTGGGAGCCTGGGGGTGCTAGGAAAGAGGTGGCCTCAGACATGGCATTGCTATTTTCAGGGCAGACGATGGCTTCCTTCTCTAGCCCAAATGAAACCTTTCCTCTCCCAAATTCCTCAGCCCTCTCATTAGCGGTTGTGTTTGTGGATAATAGCTATAAGGAGGAGGCAATAAAAAAATCCAGAATGTGCTGCCCGGCCTCTCCTTAACCCTTCCACAGGGAGCGCCTGCCAGCTCTGGCTGAGGTCTTAATGACTCCAGCGCAGGCCCAAGGGCTGAGAGTGGGCATTTGTATTACAGCTGGATTATTTAATCCCCATTAGTTAAAAATGCCGGGCCACAGGCCAGGAGCCCAGGAAAATAAGTGGTGACAGGTGAGAGAAAAACAGCCTCCCAGAGGCCTCTATGGCCACTTCAAAGGCCATGGCCCTGCCAGGTAATTGAGGCCTAATAGACACCATGTCCAGAAAATGGCCTGGCCAGAGATGCCCCCTGCTCACAGGAAAGTGGATGGGCAGCAAGTGGAGAGGCTGCACTAGGCAGGCCAGACCTGGAGCAGGGCCTGTAATTAGGCCGGGAGGGAACAAATACCTTTTATGTCAGGCTCTGTATGGAGCTGCTGCCCATGTCCATGCTGGGTGGTGAGCCGAGAGTCCTGCCTGGGACAGGGTTAGAAGGCCTCCCAGAGAACAGCTCTCTACCATGAAGACTGCTGCTAGGAAGACTGCTTCAAGGAAGAAGCTATGTGCGAGTGCGCAGTCATGGATGTGTTTGCACGTGCGTGCTCGCATGTTTTTGTCAGTGTGTGTTTGTAGGCACGTGTGTGTTTGTGGCTATAGGCATGTTAGTGTGTGTACATGGGCCCTTCCCTTGGGGCCTCTTTTTCTGTCTTCCATGTTTGGAGTCTCACCACAGGAAGATTCTACTGTGTCTGTGTCTGTTTGGTCCCTTAAAACAGTCTTCCTTTTTTTCTTTTTTTTTTTTTTTTTGCAGGACCGGGGTTCAAACTCACGACCTTGCACTTGCCAGGCAGGCACTTGTGCCACAGAGCTATCTCCCCAGCCCCTCCTCTTGAGCTGGAATGTTCCTTGAATTTCGAGAATCACGGGTCAAAGCTGGTGGCTGGCCTAGCTGGTCAGAGAGCAGCTCCCACCAGTGGGGTGCAGGCCCACTAGGGCAGTGGGCCCAGGCCTCAGCGGCCCATTCTGGTGGAGTCCATCTGTCTGATGTTCCAGTGCCGGCCACCCGTGTGCAGGATCCTTAAGATCAGGCCACACAGATCTGTAGAAGCAGAATCCCAGTCTTTCCTGTGTGTAAGTCATTGAGGGACCCTTTCTTGCTCCCCCACAGCCATAGATTCCCGCCTTGCTTATTTTTCATGAAATTAACTCACTTTTATTTAAATTTGCTTAAAGAAACATTTGATCGCTACTAGAAATGGAAAGATCCATGTCATCTGGCATAAAATAGTAGATAGCAATAAAAATAAGTACCATGAAACTAGCACTTTTCCATTTCAACTGGTGACTGTCCAACTCAAGGCTCTGAGTTTGAGATGAAGCTCTTTTTTTTTGCTGGGAGGAAATAAAACCAAAACTCCAAAACATAACACTGGCAACATTAAGAAAACAGTAAGTCATCCACTGTGGAGGCCTTTCTGATGTGATCCAGAACTGAAAGCCCATAAATGCTCTCTGTGCACAGGTGGGGTTAATGTCATGTCCAGATGCCAGTGACAGGTGGGGCTAGTGTCCTACCCAGGTGCCACCCCAAAGCATTGCTAGGCCTACAGGTGGCACTGGTGAGCGTTTCTCTGGCTAGGCTTTAAAATCAGGCTGCCAGTCCTATTGGGAGAGTTGTTCTCCCAAGCCTGGCTTCCTCCTCCTGAAGGAGGCAGTGAACTAGGTGGTGAATAGCTGGGTGGGAAGAGTTGGAGGGAGTGGACGGATGGAGGCGCTGCGCACACAGCCCTCTGCAAGCCTCACTGGCATCCTGCTGCCCGGGCTGTGGTGGGGCTTTGCACACATTCTAATTGCCAGGGGTCCCCAGGGTGGAGAGGGCTCAGTATTACACAGGGCCAGACCTAGTAGGCTCTGAGATCTTTTCCTGTCTTGAGCTGGGGAGAGCCATGGAGGTGGCAGGAACATTCTGACGCCATGGAAACCCTTGCTCTGACACACTCACTGACTACAGGGTGCAAGGAGATCTCCCTTTTATAGTAGGAAGAAGCCTGGGGACTAGGTGACCTCACCACGGTCACTCAGAGACCAGCCGAGACTGCTTCCCGCTCAGACCCAGGGCACACCCACTGACGTAAACCAAGCAGGGGTCTCAGCAATTAGACAACCAGGAGCTCATATAACCTGCACTTCAAATTAGACACTGACAGGTGGTTCCTAAGAGTTAAGTGCTCAGTAGGCCCATTTTCTAGGTCAGGATGAGCCACTTGCCTGAGGTCACACAGCTCTTTCATTAAAGGGTGGAGTCTGGGGTTTCAGCCTCCTGAGCCACCCTCCCCCAGCCAGATGTCACACATGTGGTCATGCCGTGCATCCCAGGTGTGAGCATACGTGTCAGGTGAGGGTGTCTGTTGCCTGGGCCACTGGCAAGCAGACCAAGGGGAGTTTATTTTACAAACCCAAACCCTGCTTCTTTCAGTTTGTTAGCATGAAGGCTTCCTCTAATTCCCTCCACAAACACCACTTTCTCCAGCGACCATTGGCAGGCATGGCTAGAATCGTCCCCATTTCACATTCCTTTGAGTCACCAAGTGGATCAGGCAGAGCATGGCCATAATTCAGGATTCAGCACTCAGGTTTCATGAGACAACATCAGAAATGCCAGTGTAACCGCTTGACTCTTCCATGCCATAAGGGGGAGGGGGCGAGGCACATAAGCTCCACACTGCTGCCCAGCTCCTGTCCTCCTTCAGCCCATACAAACCTTGGCTCTGTTGGTGCCGAGGCTCAGGGCAATGGCCCACACAGACATTGCCTAGGTGCCCACCCCAGGGACAAGGGGGTTGATCTCTCTCTTTCCCACTGGGAATGGGCATTTCTGTGGCCAAGAACCTATCAGCTGAATGCTGCCTTTGATGGCAGCCAGAGTTGCCTTCTTGCTGGGGATGGGATGGCTCTGTGCCCACGTGCTTGGGGCCCTGCTGGGCACTGTATTCTCTCAGCTCCTGAAGCACCAGAGTGGAGGTGGCAGGGACTGAACACTTAGCAAACTGTATCTCCACCCTCCAGCCTGCCTCTATTAATGTCCCATGGTCTCTCTGTTGGGCCGTGTCTTAGTTCCTTTTCTCATTGCTGAGACGAAATACCCAACACTCAAAGTAAAGGG
Organism: Capromys pilorides; assembly: GCA_004027915.1. Taxonomy (NCBI): domain Eukaryota; kingdom Metazoa; phylum Chordata; class Mammalia; order Rodentia; family Capromyidae; genus Capromys; species Capromys pilorides. Next base: position 19,476 of record PVKN010002013.1, read on the forward strand.
AGGAAAGGCTTATTTAGTCTGTAGTTTATAGAGATTTCATTCTATAATTAGCTGGCACTGGGGCAGTGTGGCTTTATAAATGAGAATAGCTCACTGGGAGCACAAGACGCAAAACCAACAATCCAAGGAGGGAAGGGACAAGCTCCTTCTGCCCCTTATAGTGTATACAGGCTGCCTGCCTATAGCACATGTAGAGTTCATACCCTCAGTTCCAGCATTAGATGGTGGATCAATCACAAACTCAAGCAGCTACCCCTGAAAAGCCTAGCCTCATGGCTGCACGAGAGGTGCTTTCTGGGGAGGGATTTAGCCACAAACTAGAAGAGACTGGCACAACCATTCCTCCCCAGTGCATTCTTGAAGTGTCCCCAGGGTTACTCCCCTGAAGCCCAGCTCTTACCCTGAAGCTCCCAAAGTCCACCAGTCTCCATTTCCCTCACAGATCTCCTTGGTCTCCCAATTGCCCACAGCATAAAATACAAAATAAGCTCCAGGTCACAGTGTCTGGACCTCTCCCAGGCCAGCTCCTGCGTTTGCTTGGCAGGTTACTTTGATGCAGAATTGCCACCCTAGACTCCCTGGGCCAGGTGGTTGCCACAGCCAGGCTGTTGTGGGGGTGGCAGCGAAGGCTCCCAGGCACCACTTCCTTCAGCCATTGCCTTCTAAACCACTCACCACCACTTCCCACACCCCCTACCCCTGTGACTCACATGCATGGAATCTTTCTCTTGGTTTTGCTTTTAGACAGCCTAGCTTCCTCCAGGAAAAAAAAAAATCTTAAAAAATTTAGAAGAGCTGAAACTAGTGAGTTAAAAGTTAGTTTGTTCATATATATATATATATATATATATATATATATATATATTCCAGTTTGGACAATTTTTCTGTGTAATATAATAAATATTGAACATATCATCATTAGCTGTGATACACATGTTAAGTCATCCATTTTATATTCATACACATAGCACCATATATAGACATATACATTTATACACATAATCATGAACTATACACATTCCCACATACATGGGGTCATACCACATGCACCTTTACATCAGCTCCCTTTAGGTCCCAAACTGTATTTGAAAGCAGAAATGACTCCAGTACAGAGTGTGACAGCCATGTTCTGTGTATTAGAAAGACATGCAGTGTTCAGAATCCTGATAAAAGCTCTGCCCATAGTAGGTGCCTTTCAGGGATATGTTCACGATTCCCCCAACACATATCTGAAGCCATGGTATTGCTGAAATCCAGTTAGTCTGCGGCTCTTCCTCTACATGTGTATCGATAAACATACAATTCATAAATTAGAGAATCATTGAGTGAGATTAGTGATAACAAATCATAAAGTAGAGTAAGTATTATGCTAGAATACATGTTTAAACTCTGTATTGTATGTGTGTGTGTGTGTGTGTGTGTGTATGTGTGTGTAATTTTAGGTTCAATATTTCCAGATCTTGGTTACCCATGAGCTACTGCCCTTTCGTGGCAAAGCCTCAGATAAATGGGAACAGCTGTTCACAAATGTGGCTATTCTGTGCATGTGCATGTGTGCGCATAGCCCGGATGTACCCCATGTCCGCTCAGTCACATGACAGGTCACGTGACATGTGCCGGCCCAGCCATATGCTGTGTAGATGCTCAGGCCCGCAGGTACTGCACTGGTGCAGCACATCTGCCTTCTCATCCGCAGCCCCACCCCACCCATATTCCCACACCCAGAGGCCCACGTCACACTCACTTCCATGCACAGGCATTCATTCACCCGCCGAGCAGATAGTGATACTGACGCTTTGGCAAATCGATGGCTTATTTCCTTAAAAGAGAAACACATGGTTGATTAATTTTTTTTTCCTCGTGAATTTCTTCCTTGTCAAATGGGAGGAAAAAGTTGTTGTGTTTGTGTATCAGGCCCATTAGCCTAGATAAACTGTTGGACTCCTGTAATGATTAATGACAGAATAGTGCAGTTGTTGCAAAAATAAGTCATGCGTTGAGGAGAGAAGTGAAGATTATATCTAACACCAGGGGATGGCTTATTAATCTCACTTCTCGAGAAATTCCTGAGTAAATCAGTCTCCTTTATTAATGATATTTCACTCTGCTCTGTGAGATATCTTTTATCCAGCCAGAAGGGCAATTATCTATTTAGGCCAGGAAACAATATTAGTTACTGCCTCAGCTCCAGGGCAAGGACAGGAGCCAAGAAGAGAAAAACACACAGAAGACTGCTGTCCCTAGCCTGATGGGCTACGGTCCCTGATACCTCCTGGAAGGTTGCTTCTCCCAAGCAAATGGGGCAAAAGAGAGAGAGAGAGAGAGAGAGAGAGAGAGAGAGAGAGAGAGAGAGAGAGAGAGAGAAGGAGAGAAGCAGGGACAGATGTTCTGCTCCCTGGTGAAATAGCCACTGCTGGCTCATTTATTCAATGAACATCTATCTGTGAGCACCTACTATGTGCAGGGCCTTTATGAGGATGCTGAACACTGCCTGTCTCTCTCATATGCAGGACATGGCTCTCACGTTCTGGTCTTGGAGTCATTTCTGCTTTTAAAGTCTTTTTCTCATTGAATTCTTCTGTGATTACAGTTTGGGAAAAAGAGAATTAAACAGCAGGCCATAAGTGGAAAAGGAGGTATTTTCTAGATTTAAGCCACCATTCGTCTTGTCTACCACACAGCAGCTATTGCGTAGAGGCAGTGGGAAGACTGGGGGCGCTGATTTATAAAGCCAGCTTAGTAGGAAAGCAACCAAATCCCTGGTTCTCACAAAGGGCCTTAAGAAATCTGCCCATGTGTTATCTCCATCATTCATTTGTGCATCCAACAGGCATTTACAGAGCACCTACTGTGTGCTAGCTTCTAGTAGGGCCTGGGGACGTGATAAGCATGATGTAGCCATTATCTATTAGGAGTTTGTAACTGATGGGGGAAGATGGACATGAAAAATAATTCTACAAGGTAATAAAGGACAAGTGACTTGTGTAGACCCAGCATAGTGGCAGACACAAGATGTGCGTGTATGTGCGTGTATGTGTGTGTGTGAATGTGCATACATGTGTATAAGTGTGCTTGGGAGTAGATGGGAGATATCAAAGACAGTGTGCCATTAGGCAAACAGCAATCTTACTCAATTTCCAGCCTGGCTTAGACATTGAGCAGCTCTGTGACTTGGATATAGCCCCTCATTTCTTCCAGGTTCAGTTTTTTATCCATGAAATGGGCCTAATCAGAGCAGTTTCTCATGAGATTTTATGCCAATGCTTAATTCTCCCAGTGAAGTTTTTTTTCTTTTCTTTCTTTCTTTCTTTCTTTCTTTCTTTTTTTAAGAATCAAATATGAAGAAATGGTGCTCAGTGAATAAAAGGTTTTACAGGCGCACATGATGCCAAGCCTCAGTACTGACAGGCGATCTGATGTCACAGCAGTTTCACCTGCTACTATCTGAGCACTTACTTAATACAAGCCAGGGACTATTGTACGGGCTTTGCAGCTCTCTGGATGGATAAAATCCTGGGAGTTTGCAGGCAGGCAGGAGATTCTTCTGGAGTGAGTTCTTTAGGAGTGACACTGGCAGTCACGCACTCCTCTACTGTGTGAAGTGCTGGTGTGTGCTCACCTCACAGATGAGAAAACTGAGGCTCTGAGAGATTAAATGTGGGCCCATGGTCACTCAGCAGGAGAGCTTGCGTTTAAACCCAGGTCCAATGCCATGTGCACTGACCATCAGGCAGCGCTGCCCTGCATACCGGTCTCCCACTGGATCCTCTTTCTTAACCCTTCCTGCCTTCCCTAGCTGTGGCTTTCCTTGGGTCCCAGTACAGATGAGGATTCCTATGGAAGATTGGTGGAAGTGGCCTGGATTAAGGACACTCATGCAGGGCATGGGCAATTCGAGCAGGCGTCGTGCCCTGGTGGGCAGCAGCAGCTGCCGCAGCCCAGCCCATCTCCATCAGCACTTTTGCTGCCCCCCCCAGCCCTGCCCACCCCAGTAATTAAATAAGTCTCTAGAAGAGGAGCCTGTACAGTATGTCATAAAATCTCTCTGAACTACCTATATTTACCCCTGAAAGTGAATTCTTTATAAGACCCGGGATATCAAAGCAGTCGGGGATCAAAGTCGTTTTAATAAGCCAGCCGAATGTGCCTGCCCGGCCTGGCCTCCTCTGGCTGCCCTCCTTGGAAGGCAGTTAGGACTGTGCTTGGGCAGCATTGTCACCCTGATTGCTTGATGCACACGCCTTGAGGGAACAAAGCTGCAGCCCTCTCCTTCCCTGGGCCCTGCCCACCCTGCCCAACCTGGCCCTCACAGGCTGTGAGCTCTGTGTGGTAGCTCACTAAGTCAGGGAAGACCATCTGGAAGAAGTCACAGGCACTGGCAGGGCAGGGCAGGGCAGGCTGGGCTGGCAGGCCCATGGGTGCATCTGGGCTACACTGAGCTGGAAAGGGTGCAGCATGACAATTTGGAACAAAGCCGAGGCAATGGTTTCTTTGGGGTTGGTTACTGAAAAGAGGTCGGAGGGAGAGAAACTTTCGGCATGTTTCTCATCTTCTGGTCTTGATTTGGGTGTGAGTTATAGGGTGTGTTCAGTTAAAAGAATTCATCATGAAGGACAATTAAGATGTACGCACATTTCGTATGTGTGTTACAATTTAATAAAAAGATTTTGAACTTGTGAGCAGTTCACATAGGAACTGTCCAGACTCAAGAGAGCTGGACACCGTGGGCCTCGTGTAGTCTCTGCCAGTGGGAGCTGAGTCACAGCTGTCCACACTGAGAAGTGGATTCCCTTCTGTCTCAGGGCCTTCCCACACCCCGTCACAAACCTCTCCCAGCCACCTGCCCTTCTAGGAGCCTCAGCTTGAAATCCCTGAGTCTAGTACAACTCTCTTATTTTATTCTCCTAGGGGAGAGAGCTAGCAGATTAAGACCAGATCTAATTTTTGGTTGGTGGTTTAGACTTGTTCTTTTATATCAAGGGGGATAAACCATAGCCCATGGGCCAAATTCAGCCTGTTGTCAATTTTTTAAATAAAACTTTACTGGCAACAATCATATCCATTCATTTATGTACCATCTATGGCCACTTGGGTGCTATAACATCAGAGTAGGGTAATGGACACAGAGACAGTGTGTGGCCCACAAAGCTCTACATACTTACTGGTCAGGCTTTACAAGAGACCTTGATGACCTCTGCTTCTATCCTATAATGTTTCCCATGTTATGTTTTAAGAGTGAGTAAAACTAAGCCCAATGCATCATGCAACCATCAACTCTAGTTGAGGAGGGGGGATATAGAGGTCTGAGTAGGATGCTGCCTCGGCATCCATGGAGATGGGAGCAAGGATCGGGGAGGGTGGTTAGAGAGCAGAGGGGCAGTGTGGCTTGAGGAGGCACACTGTTCTGGGCCTCAGCATGGCTCATCTGCCAATGAATGATGGCATAGAAAAATCCTGAGTGCTCATTGGACAGAAAGTGCTTCGGAAGTTTTAGAGGGAGGGGGTGAAGGTGCTGCCAACCCATACTCTCTAGTGGTTACTAAGTGCCTAACATGCTACCTGAACTGGACTTTTTATTTTTATTTTTTTTCCAGAACTAAGGCTTAAACTCAGGTCCTCATAAACATTAGGCTAGGGCTGGGGAGATAGCTTGGTGGCCTAAGTGCCTGCCTGGCAAGTTTAAGGACCCGGGCTTGATCCCTGGTACACATGCCATATGAGGCCCATGCCTTGTCAGCCACTGAAACCAGGCATGGTGGTGCACGCATGTGATCCAGTGCTGGGGAGATTGAGACAGGAGGATCACTATGAGCCTGACCTGCATAGTGAGACCCTGTACAATAAATAAATAAATCTTTAAAAAAGAAAGCGAAACATTAGGCTAGCATTCAACCATGCAGCTATACCTTCAGCCTGGAGCTTAGCATTTCTCAGGGATTACCCCACCTAGTACCTAAATAAACACTTGACATGTGGATGTAGCATTATAGGGGAGGGCTAGATCTCTTACTTTTCAAATCTCTTGTTCCTTATTAAGGTTATAGGTCATTATTATGCCGCCGACCTCCCAGATAAGGAAATGGGAGGACTGAAGACTTTAAGAGGCTTCACACATAATTTATTCAGCATCTTCCGTGTGCTATCCTTGCCCCTGTACTTTTCGTCCCTAGGGATAAAGCAGTGAGCGAGACACAGTCCAGGAGGCTTCTTATGCATAAGCCGATTCATAGGCCTGAGGCCACAAAGCTAAGGTTAGAATGTGGCCCTGGCTCTGTGGACCTATGGACTTGGAGCTCTTGCTGGATGGACAACAATGATGGCAGGGGAGGGAAAACCTGAGACCTGGGACAGCTGACCTCTCCCAACTTCCCTCAGTTCAACTACAGCTGGACAATTAGATGTTCCTTTCTTTCTTTTTTCTTTCTTTCTTTCTTTCTTTCTTTCTTTCTTTCTTTCTTTCTTTCTTTCTTTCTTTCTTTCTTTTTTTTTTTTCAGGACTGGGGATTGAACTCAGGACCTGTACTTTCCAGGCAGGGACTTGTGCCCCTGAGCTATCTCCCTGACCCCAAGATGCTCCTTTCTGAGCTCCCTAGATAGCTCTAGAACACTGTGTGGCCCCATTGCTCTAACTTCTTCCTGGGGGACTGGGAAACAGGTCACATGGACCCTGAGTCCAGGTGGAGTCCCAGCCCTGAGGACCTCGTCATTCTCCCAGGCAGTCTGTGGGAGAGCCACCCTTGGCTGCCTCCTGGGGTACAGAGGGCTCCAGGGAGGTTCAGGATCTTGGTTCTTCTGGGAGACTTGAGCTGCTTGGATGTCCTCTGATGAGGACTGGGACCTTGAAAAATGCCTCTGATGAGAAGAGTATGAGAAAAAGAACTTGGGTCCTTCCAGGCTGCAGTCTAAGGGTGGGTAGGGGAGCATGGTTAGACCCAGCCTCTGTAGAACGTTGGCCTCTTCCCTGGCCTCCCCACCTCTGGCCCTGCCTCTCTGAGCAGTACACCACTTGATGTGTTCCAAGTCTTTCTTCTGGCTTCACCCTTTGTACAAATGGTTTCCTGTACCAAGAACACGCTCCTTGCTTCTGGCCAAGTCTTGTCCAGCCAAGGCTCCTTCCCTTCCAGAACCTTCTTCAGAGACCTCAGGCTGTCCCTATACTACTGCCTCTGTCAGAACACTCTATGGGTCTCCTCCTGTTGAAATCTGGGGACCAGACTCATCTTGGGCACTGACACAGCACCTGGCCAGGTGAGGCCAAGTGTGCTGGCTACACCACGCTACATTTTCTCTCTTGGGTCTACAGCCTGCTCTGGCTTTGGAGAGAAGGGGAGCTCACCACAGAGGGGAGGCTGGCATCTCATCTCTCCCAGCCCCTCCATTTGCCCAGTGCCTTCTACAAATCATTCTACCTCACCCTTTCCTGGGAAGAAGCAGGCACAGCTACTTTCACACACTCAGAGGGGATAGAAAGAGGAGCTTGCAGAGGCCCAGGGCTTGGGGTACAATGACAGACAGCTCTCTCTAGTCTTCACTGAATGACAGGAGCTACTGGGAAATTTTACTTTTTTTAGTTTATTTGAGCCTCAGTATGAATGTCCAGAGAAGGAAATGATAACGCCTCTCTTTAAAAGACAAGGAAACTGAGGACTAGAGAGGCTAAGTAACTCTCCCAAGCCTCCCAGTTAGACAGTAGCATGCCCAAGATCTGGTTCCAGAGTCCTGGATGTCCCAGAAGTGGACCCACTCACAGGCGAATGCCCAGAGGCCCTGCCAGTGATCAGCTGGCTCCTCAGATTTCAATAACACTCAGGTCACTCATAAGGGAGTGGGGGCCCTAAGTGATGGTGGGGCAAGGTTAAAGGAGGCAATTCTCCAGGGCCTGATCTTGAATTTGCAGAGGTGCTCAATGGAGTGCCTCCTCAAATTTAGTGCCCTTCACTGCTCTTGCCTTAGTTCCAGGCCTGCTCCCATTTCATAGATGAGGAAATCGAGCCTCTCACACAAGGTAACAGGTGCTCAGGAGCGTGCAATGTGGCGCCAACAGAGCTGGGGGTGAGACCAGGGTTTCCAGGAAGCTGAGCCAAGCTTATCACCCCATTAGGCTGTGGAGGGTTAAGGCTGGCCTGACCAAAGTGATAGGCAGAGGTGCCTACTGGCCTTCCCCAGCTGTCACCTCTGGGAGCATCTGCCCAGCTTCTGGCCTCACCTGACCTTCCATCCAGGCCGCCTGTCTGCCCTTGTCCTACAGAGCCAGCGAGGTCCCAGTCCTGACCTCCTTCCACTTCCTTGTTGTCCAGTTCCAAGAGTCATTGCTCAGGCTCAGAGCTGGAAATAGCACTAATGCTGCAGTCCAAATCCCCGCTTCTTTGATCCCTGGGCACCCAGAGAGTCCCTGGTAGCTCTCCAAGGAGACCAGAGAAGTAGGAGCTCTGAACAGTGCAAGCTCTCCCTAGTGTTCCATGGAGACCCAGGTCATCTAGGATCATTGCGTCCATTCAGTGGATGGGACTGTCGAGGCTTCCGCAGAGGCCATGAGCTCCCCAAGAACAGCTTCATGATGATGATCAAGTCTGGCATGGAATCCAGCTGGCTGGATTCATCTCTGCCCTCAGGGAGGGAGGGAGAGTGCAAAACATTTCCTCATGCCTCTCTGATAAGTGTGCGTGGATCTCATTTGAACCCCATCTACATCAAAGTGCGAGTTTTTCCTGGTTAGGCTTTTAAAAAAATGACTTTTTGGCTTTCAAAAGAAAATGCTCTGCTGACTTAGACATCAAGAGCTCACTTAAAACTTGGGGAATTGCACTATTAACATTTTTTTCCTTTTTACTGGTCCTCCCTCAGCCCCCTCCCCCCCATCCGCATTGATCCCATGGGACAGAGCAGGGTTCCTCCAGGCCCTCTGCTGGTGGGGACAGATACTCTTCCTAGGGTCCCCAGGGAGATCCCCCCCAGGGCAATGGCACAGGCTCCGATGAACTGGAGGTGGAAGGCAGGACTGCCCCCTTTGCTAGGAAAGATATCAGGGACCCCTGCTGTATGTTTGCAAGGCCTGGATGGAAGTGGGGAGCAATTCATAATGTGGACCGCAATGCAAGAGCAGGATGGGGAGGGAAGCCCTGTGACATAAATAGGCCAGCACATTTGTTCATTTCTCTTGACTAAAATTTTTCTGCAGTACCCCTCAACTCTGCAAAATGGAAAAAAAATGTTAAAAATGATAAATTGGGGTTTTGTGTGTGTGTCTTGTTTTAAACCAATATGATCTCAATTCTTTTGTGGGCTTTGAAAGTCCATGCGGGAATTCCCCCCTCGCTGTAAATACCCAGCGTCCGGGCCTTATGGCATGTGATCTGTAATAAACTTCAAAAGAACACCTTTGACATTTTAGATAACTTGCAAATGATGATGCAGAGAGATCTTTTGCCACTACAAAGAAAGAACAAAAGAACCGACATGAAAGAGAAATCAATAAACATATGGCAATTAATAAAACATTTTCTATGAATACCCTACAAAGAGTTTTACAACGGTATAAAAACCCAACAGTTGTTTCAATGTGGATTTAAGAAGTCTCAGCTGGCGTATTAAGACATCCGTGCTGAGCAGCACACGGGAAGGCACAGAAAGCCCGGGGCCAAGGCTGGGCTTGTAAATCCATCGGAGACGAAGGTACAGATCAGATGGCAAGATGGCCTGGAAAGGGGCCTGAGGAATACAGCAATGCATTCCATTTTCAGGGCTTAAAAACATAATGTGGAGGGGCGGGGGTCTTTTCAACAGATGGGAACTGCCAGGGTCCAAGCCCGATGAGAGCTGGGTGGGGGTCCCCCTGACAGCATCACTAAGCCAAGCCCCAGGTGTGATCTCAGGGACGGGTTCTGCAGCCCACCTGGAAACTTCCAGCTGCATCCTGTCCAATCTCTGCCATGCCCTGCTGTGCCAGTTGGGGACAGATGCTCATGACCAGGGGACACATGCACTGACATTCAGAATGGAGCCAGCTGTGTGTGTGTGCGGAGTGCTAGCCCTGCCCAACTTGTTGAGCTCTGCAGGACAGCTTCTGTGACGTCCCCTCCTTGCTCCAGGTCCTGAGCTGGATTCTTCTGCTACTTTAGATACCTGAGGAGCTTCTTTGGATCTCTTTGTCCTCATTTTTCTGTTTGGGGGCGACAGGGAGTGTGCTATCTACCCATGCCTCTGCCCGGCTGATCGGAGGCTCACAAACGTTAGATGAGCCTCAGTCGCGTGCTGTGGATGTGGTGCGGAGAAGATGGTGGGCGTTTTTCATCCTGAAAAGACTAGGGCTCTACCTCTCCCCACTCATCCTCCCTGGGCATCAGCAGGGCTTCTTCAGGGCCCACTGGCTCTTTATGCATTTAGCAGATGCTGCTTGGCATCCCCTACAGAACAAGCTGGGGGAAGACTCCTTCCAGATGGGGCAGCACACCTCCCAGGACTACAGTGCTGAGGCTGCTGGCTGGCTCCACCTTGGGCATTTCAATGGAGAGTCAGAGCTAAGCAGAGCACGACAGTGTGACCCACGGAGAGAAAGCAGCAGCAGAGAGCAAATGGAGGGGGAGGAAAACGAGGCAGACATGCAGAGACCTGCCTTCCTCTATGTGGCTTGTTCTCACTCTGGGGATGGGATTTGACTCTGTGTGTGTGTGTGTGTGTGTGTGTGTGTGTGTGCGTGTGTGTGTATTATTGTCTGGAAAAAAGCAGCTCAGTTGATCAGAAAGGCAAAAAAGTCTTTGGTTGCTGGGTTCAAATCCTTTGTGACATAGGGTGAGTGTTTGAAAGCATCTCTGGGGCTTGGTCCCCTCCTCTGCATCATGGGTGCTAGGCTTTTCCTAATAGTGAAATCAGTCTTGTGATCATAGTCAATGGGATCCTGAATAGACCTCGATGTCCTGTAGTCATGGGAGATGCCAGCGTTATGACAGGGCCCAGCGGCTGTCCTTCCCTGGAGGGGGAAGGTGGCCAGAGTGGCCCTGGCTCCTATGGTCCTTGACTTCTTTCCCTCCAGTAGTAAATTCTCCTGCTCCAGCATGCAGACTCTAAACTGGAGGCTACAGGGCTCTGTCCACTGCCTCGCTCTTCCCCTGCCAGTGCTGCTCACATCTTCCCTCGCCTGCTTCTGGTTTGGCAGGGCAGCCCCTCTCGGAAAGCTTTACATGGTGGCAGGGTCTCTCTGGGTGGAAACCTTCCTCTCTGCTAATCTCTTGATCCCAGCTCTGTCTCAGGATCAGCTGAGATGAGTCAGAGCCTCTGGGAAGAGGCCATCATGCTGAGCTGCATCCCCAGATCTTTTCTATTTTTCGTTTTGAGACAAGCACTCACGTTGCAGGCCAGGCTGGACACAAACTTGTGGTCCTCCTGCCTCAGCCTCTCAGAGTGCTAGGATGACTGGTGTGTGCCACTGAGTCCAACTGAGGTAAGATACTTCTGAAACATCTCAGAAGATTATGCACATTAGAATGTGCAGATGGACAAGACCTGGGGCCCCTCTAGGCCCACTCAGATCAGACAGGAATCCTCTCTGGGAGGGTCACAGTAGGCTTAGGGTCAAGACTGAATCTGACAGCTGGTGAGACAGCTCAGGGGACTAAGCTGCTTTGGCAAGCACAGGGACTAGGATTTGATCCTGTGCCAGCCCTGCTCCCTGGGCATGCTGAGCCTGCCACTGAGACAGGGCATGGTGGTGCACAACTGTAATCCCAGCACTGCGGAGGCTGAAAGCGAGAGGATCATTACATGGTGATCTGCATGGTGAGACCCTGGACCAAATACATAAAATAAAATTTAAAAAAAAGATAGAATCTGGGCACTGCACATGGAGACTGCTCTGCACATTCTCTGTGCTAGGGGCTGCTTCACACCTTGTGTCCCCCGCCTCTCAACCTACTTATTTCTGGGGACACCTGTTAGACAGCACATCCCCAGGCCCCACGGAACCGCAACTAAATCAAAATTGATGGTGACTGGGCTCCAGAACTGGCATTTTTACTGAGCAAGTTCTGAGAAGTCTCTGCCACCCTGTGAGATTCTTGCCACGTTAAAATTTATGCAACAGTTCTGTAAGGTGAAAAGTAATGACTTTGAGGTCAAAGAGATCTTGCTCTCAGTCTCAGCTTCCTGATTTTTCATGACTTAGGAAAATCACTTAGCACCTCTGTGCCTCAGCTTCACCACCTGTAAGATGGGATTAATTGCATCTATCCTTACCAGGCTATATGAACACTGCAAGAATGGAGGAGCATAAAATACAGGGCATGAGATATGCTACATATGGGGGGCTCAGTACAAGGGAGCAAACAAACAGCACTGTGTTGTCGTCGTCGTCGTCGTCATCATCATCATCATCATCATCATCATCATCATCATCATCATCATCATTTATTGTTCAGCTCTTTGCTTTCTTTTCATGGCTTCAGTTCCCCAAAAGCAAATACAGCAAGGCCAGGGAAGGCGGAGGCTGCCCAGGACTTGAGGATGGGGGCAAGAAACCAAGGGTTTCCTCCTGTCTTTTGGATTTGGATGACAGAGTACTCTTTACTGAATTTGAGGCCTAGCTTCAGATCTTATGCCCAAGCAGCTTTCTGTGTGAACTCAAGCAGGAAACAATTGTGCCAGTGGGGTAAAGTAGAGCTAAACCTATAGGAGCCCATCAGCAAGGGGCTCTGCTTTCACAGGGCCTCATCCCACCCCATGATGTCCAACAATTAGATGAGAGCCTTGAGAGGGTGAGGTCAATCCTTCAGGTTGGTAGCAAGCTAAACCCTCACTGCACACTTCCCAGCCTGAGGCCAGGCGGCAGTGTCCTGACCAGGCAGCCCCTGCAGTCCATTCCTCAGGCTCTCCCCACTCACAGCCTAGGTGGCCCCTGTGGACCATTCCTGGTGCAGGCCGCATGTGCATGGTGGGCCCAGAAGCTCTGTGAACCCCCATGTCCTGCACACCGCGATAGAGCTGGACAGATCCATCCCCAGCTGGGGGAGCTCGTGCCCAAACCTAGTCATTCACCTCATAGGCTTGTGGTTGTAGATGCCTGTCTCAGTTACTCTTCTCTTGTGGCTGGGACAAATACCCGACACAAGGAAATAAAGGTTTGTTTAGCTCATAGTTACAGGAGTTTTCAGTCCCTACTTGGCTGGTCCAAGGCTGATTGGCACAGGGCACTGAGCATCCAGTTCATGGAGGCAGAACAGCAACTATGGCAACAGGCCAATAATAGTAACAGAGGCAACAGAGAGAGTCTGTGTCTCTGTCTCTCTTATACTACATTCAGGCTATCTGCCTCAGGCCACACCCATAATCCCAACAGTACTAAGACACATAATCCCAGTGGATCATGAGTTAATCTCAAACTCTAGAAGTCCCTGTCCCATGACTGCATTAGGCTTTGGGAGGACAACTAGACACAAACCAGAGCAATGGCTCTGATACATTAGAACTGGGGAGGAGGGTGAGTGAATAAGGCAAAAGGAGTCGATATTCTGGAAAGTCTTGGCAGTAGTGGTTTTTAGAAGAAAAGGTGTTGGTAAGTTAGGAAAGAAGCAAAAAGCTACCAAAGACTGTAAATACTGAGACTGGCTCTGCTTTCCCAGTGCTCAGTGTATGCAAGGAAGGGACCCCTGAGGGGAGAGGATGAGAAATCCTAGGTATGCTGTTAGGGGTTCGGTTCATGGAAGCACGAGACCCTCAAGCTGCAGATGCAGGGCTCATACTCAGAGAAATGCATTGATCCTCATGGAAAGATCAGTGAAGGCTCCTTCATCTGCCAGCATTCAGTGGGCATAAAAGGCTTATAATCATAGATAAGTGGGTACTGTTTCCAGTGAGCACACACACAACTGTCCTTGTTTTGTTAATTAAAATCTTATCCAGGCAATCAGTGAAGACACTTTAGCTCTTCTTCTTCAGCTCAGCTGGGTTAAGATCGCTAAACCATTTCACAGGGGAGAGCACTGAGGCCAAGCAGCATGAAGTAGGCTGTCCATGGCTTTAGACCCAATAGAGATGCAGTTGGATCGAGCTGCTCCAGAAGTGTACGTTATCTGCAGAACTGTAAGACAGTTCCTAGGAGTCCTGCTCACTGGTATACACACCTGTCCAGGTGCCTCTCATGGAGAACCTGAACTTCACTCCAGGATTCATTTTCTAAGCAGTTTAGGTTAACCAAAGGGAGATGATGGTGGGTGGAGTGGGCCTGGCTTAACCTGGTGAGGACACGGGTCAGAGTAACACTGCCCCTGCTGGACTTCAAAGAAGAGGAATGGTGCCATGAGCTCTGCAGTTTCTGAATGAGTCTGGAAAAGGGCCCTGGGGATCACAGAGCCCCAACCCTGCTCTGCACCTCCATAATCTTGTGAAGCTCAAGTCCAGGAAGGGGTGTGGGCATGACCAGACTCCAGAGTCACAGAAACTGCGATTGTCAGCCCATATGGTGTCAAGTTGCTGAACCCGGGTCACTTACAGCAGGACAGGAACTAATGTAGCTCCAAAGACCCCACCATAACCATGCTCCCACCCCAACATGGCCCAGTAACCAACACCCACCCAGTGTTTTCTGGCCTTAGAAGAAAGACAGAGTTGTGCTGTCCCTGTGAGGATAGACTCATCCAAGGTGACTTCCTACTTCTGGAGTCATGTCTTGGTTTTATTCCAGGGAAATTAATTTCCCATATAAAATTCAATTTAAGTAAATTATTAGGAAGGAAATCTCCCACCCCCTTCCCACTCCGAGGAAAGAGCACTTGCCTTTGCCTCTGTGTTTGAATTAAACATCAAGAAAGTGGCCTGTCATTAGTGTTACTTGGCGTGCAGCTTTTGTAAATTTCATACTCTGTAAGATCCTCCTCTGCTTAATAAGTTTACTTTTTCTAAGGTGTTCAAGTTCCTCACATCCCCTTTGCTCCCAAGCGCCAACTCAGGCTCTAATTGCCGGCCCTGCTCAGCCCCTGGGCCCAGCTTTTAAAAATAAAAGTGCCTGAAGAGGAACCACTTGAAACCATTTATTAGCTGCTTTGGGTGTCTTTTGCCCCTCTGGGGAGACAGGCAGTCTCTGCTGTTTCTACCAAGGCTAAGGGCAGAGGTGGCTTTGATTTCGTTTGTGACTCCCAGTTGTTAGCAGAAGGCCTGGCGAATCGCAGATGTACAGACAATCTTTGCAGAAAGGAAAGCAGTGAGGAAGGGAGGAAGGAGAACAGAGAAAAGATGGAAATGGAGGGAAGGCAGGGAAGAAGGGGCAAAGCAGGAAGGAGGAAGAAAGATGGGGATAGCTGTGGGGACACAGACAAAGCCCTCTTGAGCTCCTTGTGTCCTATGTCCTTGTGTCCAACCATCTTGTCCCTAAGCCCACCTGAGGGCCCCTGCAGTCCTCCCTGTCCACTGTCACGATAGTGGCTCTGTTTGCTACAGAACAATTTTCTGGCTTGAGGCACATGGCCAGGCCCCAGTCAGGACAGGTGACAAGTGCCAAGGCAGCTGGGCAACTGTGAGCTGTGAACACCCATGCTGAGTCCTGCAGCTCTAGGTGTGGACTACAGTCTGGGAAGATCCTGGAGGGGACCTGCTTCCCTCTCCTACAGGAGCCCTCGAGGTACTCCACCTCCTCATGGCTCACCAGGCTCCAGGGAGCACCTCCTGGGTAAGGGCTGAAGCCCATCTTTTCTCCACCTCCTCCTGGGGGAAGCTAGATTACCCCAGCTCTACTCACGACTAGGGCAGGCAGCACTAATCTGAGGGTCACTTGTCCCCTTGGGCTCAGACAAGGCTGCAGAACCCATCTCCCCATTCTGGGCAGCCACCATTAATCATCCCATGGAACACCAAACCTCACTCCCCAAATTCCATCCCTGGACATCCTGTCACAAAGCCAGTGGTGACCACTGTCCTGACACAATGATGCAATGACCCTTAATCCACTAGGGAAAATATAGTATGTCATCATATTTTGTGATAACTGGCCTTTATTATAGAATTGTAGAGCATGAGAAAAATATAAAGTCTGATAAAGGCTCAGAGATACAGAATTGCCAGGCACTTAACATGGAACACTGTGTTGATCTTTTATGGTAAGCTATGAGGTTCATATTCGCATCACCCTTTTGTAAAGTAAAACAACCAAGCACAGAAAATTCAAGTCACTCGCTGAGGATAATGGCTCAATACTGGTGGAGCCAGGCAGTTGCTACCTCCAACAGGTAAATTACAAAGAGCCATTAGTCAAAGTGAGGGGGCCACGCAGCCTAGTCCACACGACATACCATTCCTCTGAGTGATCTCAAAGAGCCAGGAGCACAAAGCCTGCAGCCTCTGGCTCAGGGTGGTCCTGTCTGCCCCAGGCCCTGGCACTCATCAGAGGTGAAGCTCATTGTAGTTGGTCATGCCAGGCAGCAGAGGCTTAGCAGGTTTTCCTAAGTGTCCAGGTACCTGGCTGCAAATGAGCCATTCTGTGCAGAGCCGGAGCCTTGAGCAGAAAGGAGCCCCTTGGCTGTTCCTCTCTGCCTGCAAAAGGAGTGACGATGTAGGTTTCTATACCTTATACCTTTTGCCACCTTGATCCAAAGCTGCTTCCCCGAAGCCCATCCCTGCCATCCAGGGTGAGGCCAGTCCTGCCCCACAGGTTCCCGCAGACCCAAGGGCAGCATTAAAAGAATACAGGGCTGAGCTCAGATCATGGGCCCTCAGTCCATGCTTCCTGTGCCCTCCAGAAGAGGTGACCTTTATCCTCTTCTAGCTCTCAACTGTACTAATGACTGTAGTTCTTGAGTCCTGCCCATGCCAGGCTCTGGCCCAGAGCATCCCCCATGCTCCTGTGTGAGCCAGCAGTTTGCACAGTGGTTAGAACCTGCCGTGTGGCTTCAGATTCCAGCTGTGACTAAGTTGCCCAACCTCTCTGATCCTCAGACTTCTCATCTCTTTAGTGGGACCCCTGATGTTCTTGCTTCAAAGGGGTCTTATTGAACAAGAATGTGTGCGGAGTTATCTTTGTTGGCGCTTTATTTGATTTTCACAGGACCTCCTGAAGGAGTGGTTATTATCCCCATTTTCCAGAGGCAGAAACTGAGACGAAGAGGTGGCTGGGCTGGACTGTTAAGCCTGCCTGTGCTCCACAGAAGATAAGCAAAGCTTTCTTCCCAATGAGCGCAAGGTCTTCTGCGGGCCAAGGGAGTAAACCAATCTCCCAGCTAGGAGGTGGTCTCAGCTCTGCCTCCAGATCCTGGAGGCAAGAACATTCTCTCTGATCTCATTGGTGGTAGGGTAGGGAGATGGTTGGACTGGACAACAGCAGTGAGTCATTCTTGCTCAGAGATGGCCCACTCCTCCTAGGGCCCCCTGGGGCTTTACCACACCAGAGCTACTCTGGCAGCTTCTGTTGTCCCATGTACCTGCACACCTAGCATGAGCACTTGTGAATGGAGCGTCTGTTTATGGACTCAGGATGCATCCACCTCCACTGCCCTTTAGCCAGGAGCCTTTTGGCAGCACACAGCCTGCACAACTGCACACGGCAGGTTTGCAAACACCTGGTGTTCCACCCCAAATTACATCTTCCTTGGGTAGGCATGGTAGGTGGCTGAAGTATCTGTAGAAATCAGTCATCCTGGTAGAGGGGTGCATTAGAAGGGGGCTGGGCAGACATGCACTGAGGTAGGAAGAGGTGAGAGGAGAGGAGACCCTCGTCTGCCCTCTGTGGGCCATTCTGACGCCCAACTCTGAGCATGTGAGCAGGAGGCCCTTCCCTGAGCACGGAGAAGAGGTCCACGGCCCTATGGGTATCTCCCAGCAGGCTGCGGTGGGTCACACCCCAGGACCCACAGGTGTATTTCCCAAGGCCAGTATAAGCTGTGGCCCTGGGATCAGGGCATAACCATCAGCAGTAGAGAGTGGACAGACAGTGTGGCCTTGGAACTGTCATCCCTCTTGCAGTCTACCACAGTCCTTGGGGCTCTCACTGCAGGTGGGCAGTCTCTCTGACCAATGACACACTTGAGGGAACAGTGGTGAAATGTCAGACAAAAACCCATGAGTCTCACAACACTTGTCACCTTGAGAGTCCACGGATAGGCCTCTGAGGTACACAGTCAGCTTTGTATCCCAGGGCATGGGCTGAACTTCTCTCTGTGACACTTGAGTCAGGAAGGTCAGTCTAGACTCCTCATTGTGCCCACAGTAACCCGCCGCCATCCTGATCTCCAGACATGGAGATGCCTCTTCACCTGCAGCTGCAGCCCCTTTTCCCCAAGCAGTGGGTCACCCCTACCAGACGTGCTCCTGAGAGACACCAGCTAGGAGTGCCCACCGAATAGAGGCCCTCCTTGGACACCTGAATCCCAGGCTCCTCTTCTAAGGGTCTAAATTTTGATAAGTCAAATTCCTCACATTATTTATTTCCACATCCACGTGTGCATAACTGCCCACAACTCTACAGGAATGTATAACTTCTCACACAAACACATGCGCTCACTTGAGCTGTGTGTGCCCTGAACAAACTTTTCAACTTCATATGGCATGGGTACATGCCACACCCATCATGCATGCTCATGAATGCACTGTGCACAAACACACATACAGAACCATACACATTCACATACGTAGGTGCTCAGCATGCATTGCATATGGACACACGTGGACACCATACGTGCACACCACACCACACTCAGGTGTGAGTACCTGCAAACACACACCCAGCTACATGTCTGTATATGCTGCATAGGCAGGAAGAACCACACATCGTTGAGTGTATACTCATGTACATCACACATAAAGACATGTACCACACAGGCAGGTCCGCATGAATGTGCACCTCACCTGTGCACATCTACAGATCGCGTGTGCATACACAAGCACACCACATGTGGGTGCACCTGCGTGCGAGGAAACGACCTGTGTATTTGTATGCATACAGAACCGCACACACTCACATATACACATCCTACATGTGCACTCACACTTACCATAGTACATAAGCACACGAGTACCCTATGTGTGCACGCGTGTGGACAACGTGTGCACACGGGGCCACACACATGCGTCACGTCTGCACACATGCCTGTCGCACGCGTTCACGCAAGCATCTCCTCAGCCCAGCACGCACGCCGCAGGCGCACGCGCGCTCACAGCACTGCCCCAGTCGCGCGCGGCAGCCGCCGGGCCGCCTGTAATTGCTCTCAGCCCCAGAGTCTGGCAAAACGCTCTTGCGGGGCGTGGGCTGCGGCCCCTGATTAATGCCAGCTTTTCCCGCGCCCCCAGCGCCGACGCCCCTGCACCGCGGCGCAGCCGGGCCCATCCGGCCCCGGCTGTAATCAAAAGGCCGCTCTGCGCGCGGGGCACCTGTTTGCGGGCTGCGCCCCGGCCGCGCCGCGTTTTATCTGCGCGCGGTGAATAATTCATGGCCGGGGCTGCTTTGCAGTCAAACGCGCGCGCTCTGTCCGGCGCCGCCGCCGCCGCCCGCCGGCCGCTGTGATTTATTATTTACTACGCGGCCGCGCCGTGTAAGGTGAGCATTGTGGCTGCTCGCAGAACTGTTACAATCTGGCCTCGTTAGTGGCCTTTCTTGCTGCCTCTCCAAACAGCGGCCCCGCTTATTGATTTTCCCGCGGAACCTCTGCCATGAAATCCCACCGCTGCTGCTCTCAAAGCGGCTGCTATAAAGCCAGGCTTGGCCTTCTTCTCCAGAACAAGAACGTGTGTTCGGATGCGCTGCGCCTTTCATCCATTGTGTCTCCCGCGCCGCCGCGGCTGCCCCCATTAGCGCGTCCCCACCTCTCCCTCCTTTCCCGGCGGCGACGCGCACCGCGGCGCGGCCCGGCTCCCGGGCTCTCGGAGTGCGGCGGCGGCGGCCCTTGGGGGAGGCGGGGGCTTTCATGGCGGCGACGGCGGCAGAGCCGCTCTGGGGACAAAAGTTTTCCTGCCTTGGAAGTTTTCAAACGCACAGAGGCTGATCCGGGTAGAGGGTGGGCTGGTTTTGCTGGCGACTATCTCCGCTGACGGGAAGAGGGGGCTCGTGGACCCCTGAGAGAAGGCGGAGAAGGGAGGCCCTGGTGGGCGCCCACTGCTCGCTAAGCTCTCCACTCGGGAATTTCAGGTTCAGGGAATCCACACAAGACTCCCGCGGACAAGGGGATGAGACTCGGTTTGCGAGCTGGTACAGGCCACCTAGCTGGTGTTTGGCGAGGCGGGGAGGAAGAGGCGGGCTGTGGGATTTAGCGCAACGCCCGCGGACCCCTTATCTGGCTTTTGTCAACGCCATTCCGTGCCTGCGTGGGATATCATCCGCGGTGCACCTTGCTGAGGGCTGGGGTGATCCTTGTGTGTGTTTAGGGTCCTCCGCCTCAGCACCCAGCTTCCAGGCTTAAGGAAGCCACTTTGTCAATGGGAGAGCCTGTTTGCACAAGTAAGTGCAGAAGTTGACCCCAGCTGCCTCCTCTACAGAGGAGGTCAAGACTGTAAACCCGCTTATGGTTCCTGCTTATGGTCCCTGCTTACGGTTCCGTGACTCGTGGTCATCCATGGTGACCCATTTGGAAGGTTCTGCAGGGAGCTTAGAACAGGTCTGCATGTCCTTCAAATGAGCATTTTTGCTTTGCAGCTGCTCAGAGGATACGGAGTCCGCAGGTTTCCCCTCACCCCAGTCCAGCAGGGGGTCCTGAGGGGAGAACCCCTGAAGCCCTAGGCGAATCTGCCCCTCTGATTAGAAGGGGTGCTTGGACATTGCCCTCTTTAATCTGCTCCTTGGCAGTAGTTAGACTCTTAAAACCTGTCTCAAAGTCGGTGTGGGCGGGGCCAGAAACCCAGAGGAAAACTGGGAGCCACACAAACTCTGTTGCTCCCCACTCACTGTCACTTCTGGGGCTCCTGCTAACACCCATGGGCCTGACCATAAGAGACCAAAACCTCTGTCCCCGTGGATGTTCACCACTGGTGGGGAAGCAGATCATTCTCCGTAAATAAAGAAATAAGTAAATGTTGTCTGGCACAGAGTGCTCCCTGGGTGCCTTGTAGGAGCCCAGGGCGGGCAGGTCCCACTGTGCCTCAGGGTCGCTGGTCCAGGCCTACAGCAGCAGGCACTGCCTGGGGTCTGGGCTTGGTGGGAGAGAGGCTAGGGTGGTTCTGCCCTTCCACGGGGCTCTCCACCCACTTCGCTCTTTCTGGGCTCTGGCACCACCTCCATGCCTTGTCTGGGCATGGACGTAGGAACAGCTGCCCACTGTTGCCAGGCCCTGGTGTCTCAGCATCCCCTTCTGGTCCCTAAGCCCAGCCCACAGCTGGGCACATAGTGCCCTGTGGAATCTCAGCCCACTGTCTTCTGTTTCCTCCTAAGACCTATGTGATAACAAATAGAGGATATGAAAAGCAAAGAAACATAAGAGGAAAGAGGCTGGAGGATGTGGTTTGCAGCAGGGTGGTTAGGCATAGTTTCTCTGGTAAGAAGACTTTTGAGCAGTGAAATGAAGAGAACATGATGCTAACCATGGCAGGGTCTGAGAACAAGTGGTCAGGGCAGGACAGCCATTGCACAGGCCCAGAGTGAGGGCTGCTTAGGAATGTTCAGAAGGGCAGTGAGGGGAGTGGGGAGCAGAGGAAGGTGGGCTGAGGAGTAGATCGTGGCTTAAGCAAAGCCTCACACACAGGGCTGGATGCATTATCATTCTTAGGTGGATCAGGAAACTGAGGTTTTGGGAGGGAGTGTCATGCGTCCTTTCCCCAGAATGGGCATTGTCCTGAGTGGTCCCAAACTGAGGCTGAGACACCAAGGGGGAAACTGGGATGGGGTTACCCTGGGGACTTAACCAGTCTTGTTGACCCTGTGATGCGCTGCACAGTGGCCCTGGATGTGCACTGCTGCCCCCAGCACCCATGGCTGTGTCACCTTATCAGAGAAGAGGTTTTGTGGGCCCCGGAGGCAGGAGAGCGAGCGGCTGGCTCATGCGGCCCAGTGAAGTCATCACAGGTGACCCTGGACTCTGGTTGTGAAAGGAGACACAGTACAGAGAAGGAAGAAGGTGAGCTGCGGGTGGAAGATAGTGGGCAAAGGCAAAGGGACACAGGTGGCCTCCAGGAGCCACAGGAACACTGGAGCAGCACCTGTCCTGGAGCTTGCAGAAGCAAACTGATGCAGGTCTTCTGGCCTCCAGGAGGTAGGAAAACACCTTGTACTTTTGTGTAGGTCTAGGCCACTAAGTGTGTGGCATGTTGTTACAGAAGCCATTAGAGATCCAGGCACACTTCTCCGCAGACCCTTACATGGCTTCCCAGGGTAGTGTGAAAGCCAGGCTGTCCTCCAGGCCAGCTTGACACATTCCTCCTGCCTCTCAAGGTCCATCTCCTGCACTCTGTGTTTCAACCACGTGGGCCTCCTGGCCATCTTGAAGCACCCCAGACATGTCTTCTCATTTGGGGCTTAGTGTCTGCTGTCTCTGGCTGGAAGCCTTCTCTAAAAGTGCTCATAGGCTGTCACTTTTTCAACAAGGAGTTCCCTGGCCTTCCCAGATTTTTTTTTTTTTCTTTTACATCCTATTGCTCACCAGCTGCTATGATTTACTTATCGTAGCCTTAGTTTCTTATCTACTTCTCCTATTAGGATATAAGTCCCATGAGAGCAGGAAGCTTTTGTCTGACTGAACACAGTGTTCCCATTACTGAAGCTGTGCACATGGCAGGTGCTCAGTCAATGTGTGGTTGATAGGAGGATGGATGGTGTTCTCCTAGAACTGCCCAGCCTTGCTAATTGCCCTCTGGAGAGCCCAGCAAAGGGAAACTGTCCACTCCCCCAACTCCCTCTGGATGTAGAGCAAGTGGGTCTGATAGCCTCACTTTGTGATGACAAAAGAACACCTGGATCTTGGATCATTCAGATGACAATGGAGCATTTAGTGCTGAAGACTAACAGAAGGTTCAGTGGCTGTCTGGACAGGAGGAGCCACAACCTCATGGAGGGGAGGCATTGATCATCCAAGGCTCCACCCAGGACTCTGGGGTGGGAGATCTGCTCTCAGCCCTGTAGGGTCCCTGTTGGACACAGAGTGCTCTGGACTCAGTGCTGGGCTCTAGGGGGAGAGTTGAGTAATCTTCGCTCAGAATTGTCATTATTCCCCTAGCATACACTAAGCATCACTGGTGGTCTAGATTGTGTGCTAACAATGGGTCAGGTCAGTGGCTGGGCCAGGGTTCTCAGGCACAATGCTATTAACATTTTACCCCAAATAATAAGATAAATGCTGTGTAGTTTGTCCTGCCCCTTTCAGGAGATTTATCTCTAACCCTGGTCTCTATCTGCTGGAGGTTGGAAGCATCACTCTCACTTATGATTCCATGCTGAGGTGGGTGGACGGGTCACTGGAGGTGAAAACCACTCAGCCTGACCCTCAGGTTCCTGACTTTGTGGGGCTTGCAGTCCAGTGCAGGAGCCAGTGAAAATAATGGCCAATGGCAATACAGTGTGGAGATTATTATTATTCCTTAATGTATTTCCTACAGGGTCTACAGGGTCTCACTATATAAATCAGACTCATAGTGATGCTCCTGTTTTCAGCCTCCTAAGCACTGAGGTAGCCAGTCTCAACCACCTGTCTCTACGTGCTCCCAGGGTGGAGCTGGCATGGTAAGCTGGGGAGCAAATCCTGGTTGCTGCGCTCTGCCTAAGCAGGAGCTTTAGTCTGCTGAGTTGTCTGGCCAGCCCTGGTGTGCCAATTATAATTGGCAAATGTGGAACCTTGTCTAGGTCTGGTCTAGGCTCTGCTCATACTTCCAGTTGGCAGCTCTGTACCTATAGAGGCTTTATCTTTTTTCAAACTATGTTGATCCTATGGCTGCTTCTGAAGGTTCCCATTCATCAGCTCTCTTGATGACCCCAAAGAACACATCTTCTATCTCAGACACAGAGGATTGCATTCTGAAGGAACCTATGTGGCTCCATGGTGACCCTCTTTCCCGCATGAACTTGGAGACTCGAGCAACCTTTGCAGTCATCTGGCATTATCGCTCTGCATGGGTACATAACCAGGGTCCCAGTGAGGAAGCACACACTTGTGGTTTCACAGGGCAACACAGACAAGACCAAAAGTCAATATTCTGCTGTGTTCACACTTCTCACTTTTCTACCCCAATTTGCATGTTTCCCCCACTCCCAGAATATTCCAGAGACATGTGTAGAAGGGCTACACTGTATCAGTACCAGAGTTCTTGTCCCATGCCTTGCCTATGTTTGGGAGAACCTGTCTTCTGCCTGAGTATCTCAGGATGGCAGGGCTACTGTTGACTTTCATTTTATTTGAGTCTGATACTCTCAAGTAAAAGAACCAAGTATTGGACAAGAAAGCCAATCTTTTAAAAAGGCAAATATTAACTCTCCTGACAACTGGAGATGTAAGAGAAAATAAATCAGACTCACTATAACATACGATGCAGCTGTAATATTTTTAGAGTCATAAAAATGTGAATATTTAATGTTGTTTTAACCAAAGCTATATTGAGAGGATGGGACAAGAAGGAGTGAAGTTGGAAAAGTGACAGGGCAACAGAGATTCCCTGAAATTAATACGTGCAAAAAATAGGCACAAATGGGATTTCAAAACTAGATTTATGCTCCCACTGGAAGAAGGATAAGATTCAGCAAAATAGCTGAAGCAGTGGTTATGAGCTTGTGTACATATGGCCATGAAGACACTGACCCCTGAGAGAGGGGAAGCAAAATAAGTAAGCTCTACAATCCCCTCACTCACCGTCTTAGGAGAGTTTCTGGCCATAGCACGAGGAGAGGGGATTCCGTCTAGTGGCTCCTCCAAGTTGTGGAGATGGGTAAAAAGTCCAGGTGGACCAGGAGGCTGAGGTGCAAAGGGAAGATCGAGAAAGGCGAGAGCTGCATGCAGATCTGTAGGAGGTGACCAAGTGCTGACCACATGCAGGTGGGCAAGCTCCAGGAGGTGGGAGAAAGCTGCCAAAAGGAGGGAGCCAAAGGCTGGGACTCACGTTGTCAGGGAAAAGGCTTCCTCTGAGCCAAAATAGAAAAATGCAGCAGTTTACAAGGCATTGCTTAAACCACTCAGTGGAGCCTTGCCTCCATAACAGGAAGAATTAACCCTACACTAAATATGACTCTGGTCTTGTCAGAGACAAAGATGCACATTTCATAATGACAGCAGGATTAATTTCTCAAGAAGACCTGGTAATCTTGAGCACGTGTGTACTTAATCATGGATCTTGAAAAACACAAAGCAAACACTGAACTGCAGGGAAAAATAGACAAATGCACAACTACTTTTGGAAGTTGTAATACCTCCTTGTTGTAGTTTGGGTTTTGTGAAGGAAACAATACAGTACAGGACACTTACTTATAAGATTATTTTATAATGTCACCCAAAGAATCGGACACAAAAAAAGTGCAGGAAATCTGTCCACATGCTAAAGATCAAAGAATCTAGCTGAGGACCTGGATCCCAAGGTGATATCCTATTTGAGTCCAGCTGAAGACCTAAAGCTCACAACATTGCCTCCCACAAGCCCCACTGGAGGCTAAGAGCCCGTGACAGTTCTCATGCAGGCTTGTTTCATGGATCTGTGCTGGGAAGGCCCAAAAGTCAGTGGTAGAAGCTAGAAGGTCTGTGCCAGTGGGATGAAGGATCTGTGCCAGCAGGCTGAGGGATCTGCACTGGAGCCAGAAACACTCAAGGTAAGCACCAGCACTTCCCTGAAAGGTACCACAGCCCTCTTCAGTGACAGTGAGGCTCCAAGCTCCTCCAGTGGAAACAGCCGGGCTCCAATCAGGAAAGCCAATGCAACAAGCTTCTCCAGGAGACACAATTTGAGACTAAGCAATGCACCATCTTTTCCTCTGGAGCCAGGAAGCGATGCTCAAAGTGAGGACCAGAGCTTCCTCAAAGTGAACCAGAATCATTCCCAGTGACTACAAGTCCCACACTCCTTCAACAATGAGAACAAACAAGTTCATCAGGAAAGCCAGCATGATGGTCTCTTCCGGGAAAATCAACAGCTCCCTACAGTTTTCCTACAACTTCCCAACAGCTTCTAAACTCCAATTCTTCCTCTTATGCTGCTGGCAACAATCCTCAGATGGGTTCAATTCATCTGGGTGTTACAAGGTGACCACCAGCTGTCAACACACCACACTCTATCTGCAATTGATAGAAGCATACAGAAAACAGTAAGGCTATCTGTGATTGGCACAGGTATAGTGACCAACCCAACAAGAGCAGAAGACTTTTCCATCACCCATCTTCTGGGACATCAAGCAAGTTTTGGTGCACCTGAAAATGCAAAATATGTGCTCTGACCACTTGGACATTAGAAGCCCAGAGGAA
>PVKN010002014.1:0-45790 GCA_004027915.1 Capromys pilorides
AAAGAAAGAAAGAAAGAAAGAAAGAAAGAAAGAAAGAAAGAAAGAAAGAAAGAAAGAAGTGGGATTTGGTTGTTTAATTCATTATAATCTATAAATTTGGTCACCAGAAATGTAGCTCTATGTTGTAAGGTCTGCAAATCTTAAGTGATCTAAAGATCACTAAAAATATGTGTATTACATTTATTGGAAGTTTATAATTGCATCTTAGTCACCTTTTTAGAAGTGATGGCATAGTATCTTTAGTCTACAGATAGGCCCAGCCATATAAATACAAATTACATTGTTCACGTGAAAACACTTTGCAATGGGCATGCTCATTTGGTTAGGGCCACAGCCTAAAGCTCTCCAGGAGCCTGAGGTGAGTTGATACTGAGTAGGAAGCTATGTGAGGACAGAGCATGCTTTGCTCTTCAGGCATTTGTGGGGCCTGAAGAGAAGCTTGTGAGAGCCTTCCCCACCCCCACCCAGCTCCAGCTGGCTGCCCAAAGTGGCAGGGTCCCCGCCAACCTGGCTTCTGGCCAGGCCCAGAGAGGGAACAGATGAAGAGATGTCCAGGTGCAGACAGCTGGCTTGGCAAAGAGAGGAGCTGAGGGACACAGGATGAGGAGGAATAGTCCCTGGGAACCCACTGGTCCTGGACTACCACTCCGCAGTTGCGCATCACTGTAGCCTCCAATGTCTCAACCAGAGGAGAGGGTAGTCTGGACTGCCAATCTGCTCTTGCCTTTGCTGCTCTGGAGTAGGGCTGGGAGTGAAATAGTAGTAGAGAAGAAAGAAGGAGCAGGGGAGAGATGCCCCTTTAACATGTGCCCTGAGTTAAGAAACTCCCTCTTGGCCCATGCAGCAGGAAGGAGGTTTCCACGCCCCCTTCCCAAACGTCCCTGTTGATGCTGCAGAGTGTGTTAATCTCTTCTCAAAAGCAGTGCTCTTGTGCAAAAAGTGGAACTGAGTTAGTTTCAGACAATGAAATACAATGTTGGGTGTGGATTCGCTAGAGAAAAGCAGATAATAAGGACAAAGATAGAAAAGAGGGATTGTGTTTAGCTGTGCCTAAGCAGGAACATGCAGCCGCGAGTCTCCCAGAGGAGCACTCCCAGGGTATTAGGGAGGTCTGCTTTGGGCACAAGGTAGAAAGCGCAGCTTGGCTTGGCATCCCACTACCTTGCAGTTTGGGGTGAGAGCTTTAGGCTCAGTCTGGCAACCAGGGGAACAGGCTTCCTCATGCCAAGCTGCCAGGTGCTCCTCACACAAAATTAGATGGATTTGTATAGAAACCCAGCAAACAGATCTTACTTGCCTGACCTTTTACACTTGGGTTGTTATTTTTTTCTTTCCCTCCAACCATTTCATTTAGAGCTTAGTGTATCCATTTATAGTATTTCTTCACAATAGGAAAGATGTAATAAATTGGCTGCATTCCTAGCTGAAAGTCAATCTTGGTATTCCATTGCTAGGAAAACCTCTTATCTTCCCTACTCTTTTTCCCAAGAAAGCCTATAGATTAGGCCTGTTACTATTTTTCAGATCTTTCCCCAGGCTTTAAAGAAACAATAAAGGATACACTCTCTGATGCATAGACTTGAGAAATGAAATATCTTTTTTTTTTGCTTCTGTTCATCCACTTACAATGTTTCAACAATTTAACTGCTCTAACTTTAGTTCTTTTGGTTGAAAAATACTAGTTCTAATTACCTTCATCATAGTACCAAAGAGACTAAATTAATATTTATAGAGCATAAAGACAATTTTTTTCTATATCCCTCTCTCTCCCCACATACACACTAGCGCTTCCTGCCACATTTGCTGGGGCCTTCATACTCTCAGTCTGGCTGTAGACCTAGCATGTTTTGCTCCTCAAGCAAGAAGACAGTGTGCTATTCCCAGCTGACTTGTGCTGTTTATTGCTTTGTGATGCCTTTGATCTTTGAGCAGCCCTTCACCCTGCTGATCATGGCTTTCACTTAACCACTGTAAAGGCTGAAAGGGACTTGTGACACTGGATTCACCTCAGATTTCCCTCTGTGCTTTGAGATGGGATCCCACAGCATGCGTTCTTCCAACCCACTGAGTCAGTGCTCTCGTCTCCCCCCTGGGGCTCTGCAGGGGAGCCAGCTTTGCTCTCCTGCCCCAGCTCCTTGTCATTTAATTGAGAACAATGACAGCACGTAGCTGGAGAGGGGTAAGAGATTTTAGGATTAACAAAACAGTAATTGTAAAGTCTGTCTTTCTTAGGAAGACTTTCAGCTGTGAAGGAAACTAGTACAGATGAGGAGGTAGTCAAGACAGTGTGGTTTGTCTCTATTCTTTCCCACTGAAGGAAGGATTAAGGGAGGGATGCATGAGACTCTGCATGCATAGAAGGATTCTGTCTTTTGCCACCATCCTGTTCTCCCTGAATTGTGCTTTGGAGGCAGGGGGTTGTTTTCCCTGTACCAGGATGCTAAGAGAGTGTGCCACCACCTATCCTAAACCTCAGGCCAGAGGACAGATAGTGAGGAGGTAGGAGAGAAGAATAGTTCCTTCGTAGAACACACCCTCTGTCAGGAAATCTAGAAGCTTTGGGAAGAAGGCTACAACAAGGAGACTTGAGGTCACCAGCAGACAATCTCAGCCACATAGGCAGCCATGTAGATGAAGTCATCTTGGAGGTCGATCTTCTGGCCCCAGATAAATTCCCTGGCAGATAAATTCCTTGTGGCTCAGAGAAGAGCCATACACTAGTACCTAGTGTGGGTTTAAAATGCACTATAAAGGGAACAAGAAGTAAGGAAATGGAAACATCACCTACAGAGCTCTTGACATGCATAGTAGTGAGTTCAGAAACAAAGATCTGGGTTGCTGTGAAACATCTGAATAAGATCAACATTATCAGTGTTTAAAAGTGGCCTGAATTTGAGATATTACGTTCACTGTGGTCTGAGGCTCTGTCAGGCCAAGCATTCACAAAGAATGTGGCAAGGAATGTTTGCATTTCCCATAGCAAATAATAATTTTGACAGATGCTCTTGGATTGGATGCAAGGATAAGGGAAAGAGGAAATTTTAAGGAGACTCGTAGGGTTTTTTCTTTAACCTGAATAGCTGAGTGTATGATGGTGACACTAAAGAAGATTAGAGGAGGAAAAGACTGTGGAAAAATACCAAGCATTTTGTTCTGGTCATATTACACTTGAGATACCTGTTTAGCAGCCCCAGAGGAGGAGATATCAACTAAGCAGTGTGTGAGAGAGATAGCTGTCTAAACCTGGGGAAGGACTCAGTGTGGGAGATAATAAAACTGGAAGTCAGCACATTGTAGGTGATATTTAAAGTCACATATCGCAGAAGGAAAAGATGAGACGGGAAATAGGACTAAGCTCAGTGGGATTTCAGCAAGTGAAGGCGAGTGGGAAGGAGTTGTAGTCCGAGTTTACAAGGGAAAAGATTTAATATAGGACATATAATTTATAGGGTTATAAATTCACTCAAAGAGTCAAATTCAAAAGAGTTTGCGAGATTTGTCCACACACTAGAGACCCAAAATATCCAGTTGAGAGCCTGGATCCCGTGTTATGGCCTGCATGAAGCCAGCTGGAGGCCTAGAGCCAGGGTGTTTTGGTTTGTGTGTATTTGTTCTGCCAAAGCCTCAAGCAGTCATTGAGGAACAGTTCTACAGTTTGTGATTAATTCATGATGCAAGGCTGGGATTATTGGTCCAAGTACTGCTGGGTTATGGGTGCGAGTGCTATACCCAGCCTGGGGCAGATAGTATGAATGTTACATAAGAGAGCAGAGAGGCAGATATGCTCTCTGTTGCAACTGTTGCTGCTACTTCTTCTTTTGCTTTTTTGCTCTTTGCTGCTGCCATGAACTGCTGCCCTCTACCATATGCCAGTCTGCCTTGGAGTCAACCAAATATAGACTAAAGCCTCCATTAACTGTGAACTAAATAAACCTTTTCTTCCTTGATTTTGGGTATCCGGTATTTGTCCCAGTAAGGAGAGAAGAGTAACTAAGACACATGGCAGTGTTCTCCATGAGTCCAATTGGAGGACAAGAGCACTCAACAATGTCTCATGCAAGTTTGTTTCAAGGATCTGCATCGGCAAGGCTCAAAGGTCAACGGGGGAACCTAGAAAGTTTGCACCACTGGGTTGAAGGAAGTAATGCTCAAGGTAAGGACCTGAGGTTCTCTGATGATGAGAACAGTCAGGTTCAGAGCAGGAAAGCCAGTGCAACAAGCTTCTCCAGAAAAATCAACAGCACATCATCTTCCCCTCCAGTTCTCCTTTTATGCTGCTGGCTATAATCTATTTGGGCCCTCCACACCCAGCATCATGCTGATTCAGTTCAGCTGGGTGTTACAAGCTGCCCATTAGTCAATATGCTGCAGATGGTCAAGAAGGTAGGAGAAGAAATGAATAGAGTATCATCCTAGAAGTAATAACAACATGCTTTAAAAAGGGAGGAGGTGATTAGCTGTAAAATGCTCATGAAGGTGAATAAGACTTAGAATTGACCATTAGACTTAGCTAGATGGAGGTTGTTGGTGCTTTCAAAGTATGGAGAGAGTAAAATCCTTATAAAAGTAGGTTATAGACAAAGTATAAAGCTAGGAAATTAAAAAATCACAGAAGAATTTTGATGTGAACAGGAACTCAGAAAAATGGATAAACTGGAGTCATAGCTAGAGAAGGAGTTTTTCTAAGCAGGGAAAACAGCAGATTTATAGACCCCTGGGGATGAGAGGAAGAAATGAATCACCATGAGAGTGTGGGAGGCAAAAGGTCTAAACAGGCAGGAATCAATGGAAATAATAGAAATTGGTTTACAAGTAGAAGCTTAGTTGTAGGCATGGATATGGACACTTCATCCTGCATTGGTCAAGATGTGATGTGTAGCTACAAATGCATATCAGTTGTTGATTTAATAGCAGAAGTGATCATCTAATTAGATCTATTTTGGTGATAACATAAAAGACTAGGTCATTATCAGAGAGGATGGAAGATGATGCTGGTGATTGGAAGAAATGAAAAAAATGTAAGAGAGTTGTCTCTGAATGTAAGAAAATCAATTTCTTATTGCCAACTTAAATGGGCCAGTTGGATTTTTTCTCATAATTTAAAGAGGACCAGTTATCAGGGCAGTATGTTTTATTTTCTTCTTTGCTATATTCAGTTAGAAACAGAGTGTTCAACTAGCATTAGAATTTTACCAGACAATGAAATGGATGTAGTATCTGCCTGCATAGAATCAGGACCAGGGAATCAAACCTGAGCCAACAGTAAGGGCAAAGGCATGGATTGTGGCAGGAGTGCAGACAGAGTGAGAAATGAGAAAATAATGAGAACAGTGAATATGAGTCCCACTGGGGTCTAAGAATTTTGGGGGGAAATACTTCAGCATTCTCACTATTGTGACAAAATAGCTGATATTCAAAATTTAAAGGAGAAGAGATTTACTTTGTCTCACAGTTTCAGAGGTGTAAGTCCATGGTCTGTTGGCTCTACTTTGTCTCTTCTTAAATTTTTATACATTTCTTTCTTCTTCCAATCTTACATGTACATATCTGATAATATGAATAACTGGTGAGAATACAATACTATGCATTACAACAAATACTGTAAATTTCATATTACTTTGTTAAGTGAAATTCTATATTACTTGTAATTTTTTTCAGTTTTAATTCTAATTTGTACTCTAAAAAAAGAAGAAACATCATGGTGGGAGAGCATGGTAGACTACAACTGCTTATTTCATGCTATCTGGGTTAAGAACCCAGAGAGCAAGTAGTTGGGAACTATATATAGCTGCAAGGTCCTGCCCTCATGACTCCCTTTCTCCCACTATGCTCCACTTCTAACAGCCCTTCCAACTGTGGAAGGAATTTAAAAAAAAATATTAAAAAGTCTTTTATTTACTTATTTGGTTCAAGGTCTCACTACACAGCTCATACTTGTAGTAATCCTCCTGACTCAGCCGCTCCAGCACTGGGATTATAGTATGCATCACCATGCTTGGTTTCAGTGGTCAGCTCAGTGCAAGTACATGTGGTACTGGGGATCAAACCCAGGTCCTTGCACTTGCCAGGCAGGTGCATAAAATGCTGAGCTATCTTCCCAGCCTCAGCTGTGGATTTAATGGGTTAACTCACTGATGAGGTTAGCGCCCTTTCAATCCGATTACCTCTCCTGGAGACTCTTAATCTAGCCAAACTAACAATCAAAATTAAGCAGAAGTGGAGTACACACACTATTGAAAGTGCACTGGAGGGATGGGAAGTGAAAATCAGAGAGGGAGAGATTGAAACTAGGCAGTTCCTGCTGATAGTGAGGATGGGAGGCAGGGTGGGCAGCCTGGGTGGTATATAACTTTTCAGGTAGAAAAAAGAAGTCTTAGGTACTAAGAAGGTGAAGGAATTCCCAAACCAGGGTGATGATACGTTGTCCCTGTCAACATTGAAGTTTTCAGTAATG
Source organism: Capromys pilorides (assembly GCA_004027915.1). Taxonomy (NCBI): domain Eukaryota; kingdom Metazoa; phylum Chordata; class Mammalia; order Rodentia; family Capromyidae; genus Capromys; species Capromys pilorides. The sequence goes on from PVKN010002014.1 coordinate 6,455, forward strand.
ATGGACAGAAGAACTGATAGAAGGAAAGGTGAAAAGCCAGATACTAAGCGAGAGCAAGTGAGCTAGATGCCAGCGGTGAGCAGGGGTCGCAGATGGTTATATTCTGAGGTAATGCTCTTCAAAAGGAGCTGGACTTTTTGATAGAGAGAGGAGGCACTCTCTCGAGGCCGCAGTGGAGGCATTCACACCGGCTGTTGACAGGTGAAGGCAATAAGCCCGGTTTTCAAGAACTCTGAGGGCAGCTTTGTGCTCCTTCCCATGCATCCCGGCGCTCCCTTTCTGTGCCCCCTTTGCTGTGTTACAAAACAAAGAAAGAAGTCAGGAAACTTGCAACAAGTTCATTTCCATTTGACATGTAAAAATGGTTGGTTGTGGTTACCTAAAAAGGTTTCAGGAGACTGCTTGCTCTTGATCCATGGAAAGAACGTTCTAATGTGTCAGACACAGGCCGACCGTTAGAAACGTGTTGCCTTCCAGGCTGTGATTTTCCAACATGGTGAGCAATCCTTAGGCTGTGCATGAGACAAAGACCAGTTCGATTTACATAGTTTTATTTCTGGAAATTTCTGTGTATTTTAAAACCGTCTTCAGATGATTATAGACTGTTCTATTCTAGGTTCTGATGATTATAAACTGTTTCTTAGATCACCTGTCTGGCAGTGTACATGGCATTTCTTCCCTGTGAGAGCCTGATAGTACTCATTGCAGCAAATTTTGTCTTTCTGGCAGAGCAGTGCCCAGACACTCTGACACTAAGTATTTTGAATTTCCAAAATGTCTCCTAACCTCTGAGACAGTGAGAGGAGATCAGGTTCAAAATGGAAGTAGGGGATGCAGGGACCTTAGTGATAATCCCACATGGGCTCCAGAGGGCAAAGGGAAGCCTTGGGAGGCAAGGGGTTGGAGGGTCAGCAAAGCAAGGGCTTGTCTAGAGCCTTGGGGACCACAGGCAGGGGTTGGAGGCTGGGCCTCTTGTGATGCTAGCAGGTCAGGAACAGAGATGTGAAACCTGACAGGAGCCACTCTAGGAGGTATTCTCAAGGGAAGCGGAATCAAGTTGAATTACAGCCTCCATCATGGGTTGGCCCACGGCAATATGCTGTGCGAGGCCAGGCTGTGCAGAGTCTGGGGCAGGGACCCTCAGGGGAGCACATTTATTTTTCTGCATTTCCACACAGCTTCACGGTTGTCAGCTTAATGACTGCATAATGTTCTGTGGTGCTGGTTACCATGAATTATTAAAACACTACCCTGATGCTGGATGTTTAAATTGTTCCCTTCATTCCCTCTTCTTTTTCTCCTTCTGTAGACTCTCTTCCTTCTCCTCTTCAAACTCCTTTGTTATTTAGAATTAGTTGCTGTGGTGGGTTGACAACTGGTGGTCAACTTGTGACACTCAGCTAAGCTGAACCAGCATGGTGCTGGGTATGGGAGGCCCACCTGAGGACTATTGCCTGCAGCATAAGAAGAACTGGGGAGAGGGAAGAAGTTTGAAAGCTATTGGGAGTTGCTAGCGAAGCTGTAGGGAGCTGTTGGCTCTCCTGGAGGAGCTCACCATGCTGGCTTTCCTGAAGAACTTGGTTGTTTTCATCATAAAAGGAGCCTGGGACCTCATTGTCACTGAGAAGGGCTACAGATTACTTTAGGAGAGCAGTTGTCCTCATGGATGTTGCACAGCTCAGTCAACTGGAGAAGCTTGTCACTTTGGCTTTCCTCATGGGAACTTGGATATTCTCATCCTTGGAATAGCACATCACTACTGCTGAGGATAGCTATGGTACTTTTCCAAGGAGTTCTGGCTCTTACTTTGAGCATCACTTACTGGCTTCAGGGCAGATCCCTCAGCTTGCCAGCACAGATCCTTCATCCTTCTGACACAGATTTTCGAGCTTCCACCACTGACCTTTGGGCCTTCCCAGCACAGATCTGTGAAGCAGACCTGTATAAGGCATTGTCATGAGATCTAGGCCTTCAGCTGGACTTGAAGGAGACACTGTTATGGACTCCAGGTCTTCAGCTAGACTCATGCAGGACATTACTCTAGGATCCAGACCCTTAGCTGGATTCTTTGGTCTTTAGTGTGTGGACAGATTTCCTGCACTCTCTTTGTATAATTCTTTGGGCGACTGTTATAAAATAATCTTATAAAAATGTGTCCTGTATTGTATTGTTCCCCTTTCAAGACCCCAAACTATAACAGTTGCAGAGATCATTTTCAAGTGAACTATTTTTTGCTTCAGCTTACATACTTGCGTGTAGTAGTCCACAGGTCCATGTACCTTTCTAATTTTCTTTATGTGGCCAGTTGCTATCTAGCAGGATGCTTTAAACAATGTGGTCAGAATTAGTGAACATCCTTTGCTGCAATCTCAGCAAACTTGAGTGTCTTTTAAGATTTTTCTTAGTTAAAAAAAAATTTCTTTTTGTGCTACTGATTATAAAATGCAACTTCAAGATTGCTTTCTGTTTAGGGTTTTTGATTTTTCAGCAGGTACTCCCTATATTTCTGAGAATTCTGTGTATTTCCCTTTTAAGGCCTCGGTGTTTTTATTCTTGGTTGTTCTAAGAGATTTTCATAGCATACTCACATATATGTAAACATCCTTTGCCAATACTGCTGCAAAATTCTATCTTCTGTGCTCCATACCCCCCGAGTCTGTTTTCCTTTTCCACACTCTTGCTTTTCATGAAAAACTAAGCAGTATTAAATTTATTATAAATGAGCTGTGCTCCTCCAACAGTGATCCTTAACTTTGGCTGCACACTGGAACCACCAGGAGAGCTTTAAAATCTACTGGTGCCTCGGTTTTACTTCTTAGTTAATTGGCTTGACATTGGAGTTTTTAAAAGCTCCCCAGATAGATGGAATATGCAGCCAAAGTCAAAAGCCACAATCCTAAAATTTGAAAATTGGTTTTTGGGTTACAATGAAAATGAGGTGGGGGGTAATGGTAGTGGGTGGATTAAGCAGTGAGAATGGAGTTGCAGGAGGTGGTGGTGAGACAAGTTGCTCCTGAGGGTGGGAGAGGAATCCAAGATTCCCTCTGGCATAAACAAGTCTCAGGCATCTTCTTAGGGTTCTGGTCAATACCTCTGTTTTATTTATTTTTATTGAATTCAAAACAAGGCTATGACTTCTAATTTTCCAGCACTATCCCTTCTAACCATGGCCTTTCTTCAAAGACCCACTATTGAACAGAGCCCAGCCAATCTCATGGCTTTGCTTACATGCATCCAACACTGACGCAGCCCATGGCGTTTTAAAAGAGATTGAAGGGTAAGGGTTTTCTCCTTGGATTTCCCACAGTCCCTTTGCAATCCCCATTTTCTTTGTGGCTATATGTTTGAGATAGAAGTCAACCTATGTGTCCTGCACAACTCCAATTCTCACTAGCTTATGACAATGATGAATCTATATTAACCACAATGCCTACCTTTGGTTGACTTGCTGCTTCTACTTACTGACAGGGACCTCAGCTTTCCACGGTGGATTCTGTCCATGTCTTTTAGAAGTTCCTTAGATGTGTCTCCTGTGTGCTTACAAAACAACCCATTCATATTTTTCTACTTTACCCTTCTCTTTGCTATCGGCCTTTGCTAAACCACCTGAAGGGGACCTGCCTCTGTCAAGAGGACCTCTGCTGCTTCAGTGCTGCCTCGGTTTATCCAACCATCCACAGAAACATCCACATTTCAAAAAGAAGCCAGAGTTATGCTTTCCTTATTATGCTATTATACATTCTGCACGAGCTCTGGCATGAACAAGAATGGCTTCTAGATAAGAAGAGGAAGAAGCGGGACCTTGTTCAACAACATAAGTGCTGGTGTGATGGGATTCTCAGTGTCTCCCTTATTCTCCAAATCTGCAGCTGGATTGGACTGGAGCAGGACTAACTGTGGGGTAAACAGAATGTGAGCAGGAAAGACAGTGGTGGAAAAGAGGAGCTGTCATCCTCAATAGCTACCTAGAAGAGTCTTAGATAGCTTTAGGAGACTAAGTTCCTTAGTGGTTGGGACTTCATCTTTTTCCCTGTGTCTACAATGTCTATCTAGTGTATCTCTGAAGTAGGTGCACAAAAAATAATTATTGAACAAATACGTTGAGTCACAGGATTTTCCGAGTCCTACTTGACTGCTTGAATGTTAGATGTTCTTGCCACTTGAATTTCTACCTAACTCTTGTTCCACAGTTTTAAAAATAATTGAATTGTGCTTGAAAGCTCTGTCAAGGGAAAAAGCACAGTTCAAAGATCCACATACTGAACTCATCATTTACTAGTTGGATCCGTAATATTCTGTTTGCTGGTGCGCAGAAGAGTGATAATATTGGTTATTTTCATGGTACTGTTTGAAAAAATAAGATCTGGACATAAAAGCAGAATGGAGCACTCCTAAGTTATTATCCTGAGTTAAGCAAACTTGTTTTGCTTTCTCTTGCTTGTGGACTGAAGGAATCTAAATGCTGCCATCCAGATCAGAGACCTGCTAAACTCCTCCTCTCAGCATAGCTGCACCTGGGGACTCAACACTATCACTATTTCCTGTGCTTTTCTAAGCCTCGGCCTTATCAGCCATGACTACATGTGCTCCCTCAAGCCTTGTTCTTGGTAGGGAGCTGCAAGCCCCTCTCACTGAACTGCTCCTCTCCCAACACTACCAGTGACCAACAGCCTGCGCGAGAGCAGCTGGCCTGATCTCAGTGCCAGAGTGGTCTCTCTCAGGTGTGCTCTGAAATAAACCCATCCTGTCGAGCTCATACCACTATTTTACTAACATGGATTTTGGTGGAAAAAAAAAAAACAGTCAAATGGCAAAGTATATATGTAGTATATATGATATTCTGTATATAATACATGTATATGACATGCATTGTTTAAAACTTAAAAAACAACTTCTAGAGGATATTCTGGAGTGTTTAAAGATTTTAAAAGACTTTTTAAGCTTGAAATAATAGAAATGTAAGATTCTGATTCACTCTTCTTCCAGGTCCAGGTGCTTGGCAGCTGCGGTTCACAACACAGGTATGGCCAAATCCAAAAACCACACCGGGCACAACCCGGTGTGTCCTGAAATGGCACAGAAATGGCATCAAGAAATCTCAGTCACAAAGATCCGAATCTCTGAAGGGGGCAGATCCCAAGTTCCTTAGGAACATGTATTTTGCCAAGAAGCACAGCAAGAAGGGCTTCAAGAAGATGCAGGCAAACAATGCCAAGGTCATGAGTGCACGCGCCAAGGCTATCAAGGCCCTTGTCAAGCCCAAGGAGATCAAGCTCTAGATCATCCCAAAGGGAGTAAACTGCAGGATCGCTCGATTTGCCTGTTGTCCACCCCAAGCTTGGGAAGCATATCCGTGCCCGCAATGCCAAGGGTCCCAGGCCTCACTGGCTAAAGGCCCAGGTTCCAGCCAACACCCAGGCTCTGGCTTCTGCTCCAGCCCAGACCCCCAAAGGTGCCCAGGCCCCCATGAAGGCTCCATAGTAAAAGCCTCTTATCTACTGATGTAAAAACAGAAGGACTAGGGTGACCCATGGGGTGCCATCTGTGGGGGGCTGGTGTCTTCTTGTGCTCCTTGTACAAATAAACCTGAGTCAGGATTAAAAAAAAAAAGATTCTGATTCAGATTAAATGGTATTTTGTATATTTAACTACTATGTACTTTAACATTTAAGAAGCTTTCCATAATAAAAATAAAATATAATTTCTAGCTTAGCCAAAAAAAAAAGAAGAAAAGAAATTGTCTCAGATTTTTATAATCTGCTATTTTAGGAAGTTTAGATTTTATTATAAAAATACCTGTAAGTCATCAATGTTTAAAGTTTTATCTTCTAAGATGTGCCTATTAACATATGCCTATTATTTATATTATTAGGTATACTTTAAACAAGTTTCAGCATTGATAATAAATAATTTGCCATATTAGAGGATTGAAATATTTTAAGCAGGGGCTTTTTTCTGTATGTTAGGGAAGGTCTACAGGGTGCTCAAGTTTTCACTACTAGATCGGACTCGTAGTGATCCGCCTGTTTACAGTCTCCCAAGAGCTGAGATTATAGGCATGCACCACCATGCCCAGTCTCAGTTGCTGCCTCAGCACACCCCAAGATGAGGCCAACACAGCAGGCCTAGGGATGGAACCCCTGGCCCCTGCACCTGCTTCCAGGTGCTTTAATCCACTGAGCTATTTGGCCGGTCCTAAGCAGGGTTTTTTTTTTTTTTTTATATTTAAATAGAATGATCAGATGATCTCCAAGAAGTTAGTGTAGTTACTATAGATTTAGAGTCCTATTCTCTAGAGTACAGTAATCTAAGTAGTTGAACATTCTTTTTGAAAGCAATTATAAAATAGTGATCATACAATACAAAATGTTTTTAAAAACATGGAAGGAAAAAAATTTTGTTAAGAATATCAGGTCAGGGGCTGAGGAGATAGCTCAGTGGATTAAAGAGCCTACTTAGACAGATGAAGGGGTCAGGCTTAGATCCCTGGCCTGCCATGCTGGCCCTGCCCACTGGGTGGGCTGAGACAGTGAGACTGGACATGGTGGCACATGCCTGTAATCCCAGCCTTTGGGAGGCTGAAAACAGGAGGATTACTAAGAGTCCTGAGTTTGATCCCTGGTACAAATATATATATATATATATACCTACATATACATATGGATATATATATCCCTACATATATATGGATATGTATATCCCTACATATATATGGATACGTATATCCCTACATATATATATATATGGATATATATATATATATATCTGGTCAATCTTAGTAAAGACAAAAAGTCAGAGAGAGAAAATTTTCCCTAAAGGCATTTGCCAAACTGCTGAACTAAGTACGCTTGATTTCAAAAATATGGTCTAAGGGGCTGAGGAGACAGAGGACAAAACTCAGGGCCTGAGTGACATAGCATGTTTACTGGTAGGCTTCACTAAGACTGACACTCTCAGCAGCTGGCACTTGAGGGTGAGGGTCACTCAGCTGAGTGCATGACATCTACCAGCCTGCCACTTGGTAGAGTGCAATAGGCCCAGTGCAGAGTCAGTCTTGGGAGAACCAGTTGTGATATGACTTAGTTAGGAAAACCTGTTTACGCACCTTTTTCAGTAAAAAGTTCATGTCATTTGAGTGGTTAAACATCTTCAGATTTTTAAGGGCCAGCCTGATAGCTGAGCAGACTAAAGTGCCTGTATAGGGAAACACGGGGGCCAGGGTTCGATCCCTAGTGTGTAGTATTGGCCCTGCCCAGGGGGTACACTGAGACAGCAATTGAGACTGGGTGTGGAGGCGCACACCTATAATCCCAGCACTTGGGAGGTTGAACACAGGAGAATCGCTACAAGTCCGGTCTGGGTAGTAAGACCCTGTAGACCCTATAGACCTTGTCCTAAAATACAGAAAAAAAAAAAAATCTTCAAATTTAAATTTACATTATACTGATCTGGGACTGGTGGTGGCCTCAGATAGCTGAATAGAAATAGCAGCAAATTTTATCTGAGTGGAAGCTCCTTTATTACTGATCTCTAGCAGATCCCACAAATCAGTTTCGATGAAAACTATCTGCTCGTACTTTTAAAAAATAAGCATGTAAGAAATTTGCATTACAAGGGAAACGAATTGAAAAGAGTTATTAAAATGTAAAATTTCTATATTTACTATGTTTAAAGAGGTAAGGTACAACCTTCAAAATACCTACACAGAAAAGAAAGTATAAGGAACATTTGAACAATTTTGAGACAATCTAATAGATCTTCTAGGAAAAAGTATGTGAAATTGAAAACTGGTTGTATGAGTTCAAAACAGTAGATAAAGATAAGGAGAGAATCAGTACGTTGGAAAATATGTGAGAAGAAATTACTCATTGTGATTTTTTGTTTTTTAATGTTTACAGCCTCAGGCACAATGTGTTACCTCTTGTGTGGAAAGGATAAATTATAGTAACAGACTGTTCCGCATAAGAAACTGAATATATCACTGCAGTACACAGGATCTTCTGTATGTGCCATATGTGGCATAATCTTGTTAAATTTTGCAATACTAGGTGAAAGTTTTAGCTTCACTTGAGATTGCACTAGAATTGAGTTTTGTTTTACTTTTACTACCGTGTTTCAATGCTCGTGTATCCAGGTCATGTTCATTTTATAAGTTTTCTTTGTGACTTCACAACTTCTAAACACTTGCTAAACCTTGAATTAAAGTTACGTATTTTATGTACCCATATTTTACTAGGTTGAGACCAGGGACATTATTGGGCGAACTGGCCTAGCAGTAATTCTGAAACATATCTATGGCTTGAAAGATAAAATAAATAAATAAATAATTATCCTCCTCCCTCATCAAACCAAACCAAACCAAAACATAAACCAGAGAGAGAGGGAGAGATACAGAAAGACAAAAAGAGAGACAGAAAGAGAAAGAGAGAGAGAGAGAGGGAGACAGAGACAGAGACAGAGACAGACAGAGTCAGTGCATCCAGCTCCCTGGCAATCCCCATGCTGAAGTGGTCCAAAGGGGACTGAAGATGATGAGCTGCAGGGTTGGAAAGTCCCTGGGCATTCAAGGTTCTTCCAGAAACATTAGCATCCAAAGGCAGTGATAGCATGAGCTGTCGGAAGGATCTGTTTTCCTTTCGAATGCTCTTCCTAAGGAACCAATGCTGTGGCCACCAGGGCTCATCCAGGAGTCCTCGTCTGGCTCTTTCTCAGGATTCAGGGTGCCAGGCTGTAGGCAGGTCCCACAGAGCAGGGCACGGGGTTCAAGTCACGTGCCAGCACCCAGGAAACTTCTTAAATAGAACGTAACTATAAATTAATCTTTGAAGAGAATTTTTCTGTAAGAGGACAAGGAAGATTCAAAATACATTCAAGACTATCAGTGAGGGCTGGTGAGATGGCTTAGCAGCCTAAAGCGCATGCATCGGGAAGTTTAGGCCACCGCAAGGACCGCGGCTGGATCCCAGGCACCGCACACTGCGCCACCCCCCACCCAACAGAGAAGGTTGAGCTGGCCATAACACAGACAAATATGCAATGTGGTTTAAGAAAATAAAATAAACTTTTTTTTTTTAAAAAAAAAAAGACTATCAGTGAACAATCCTGAAATGGTCTCTCAGGAGATGTGGATTCAAACTTCACAAAATGGAGAACATATGTGATAAGGGGTAAATGTGCTCAGATCAGAAAAGCAGGAATAACTTGGATTTTTTTGGTCTTTTTTGTATCAGGAATTGAACTCAAGACCTCATGCTTGCTAGCAGGCACTATGGCTGAGCTATATTCCAGGCCCCAACGTGATAATTTTTTAAAAAGCATCCTTAATGTAGAAAGACTTATACTGGCAAGAATAAGTAATATTATTGTATTATATACACTAAATGAAAACAGTTCATGAGTCCTTGCTGATCAGAAGTACTTATATAAACAGTGAAGAGGTAAAGAGCTTTCTAGATGTATTTAGGAAATATGGGAACAACCACAGAAACAGAAAATCAGTTTATAGCTACCATAGCATTGGGTTTAGGCAGGAATCACCGAAAAGCAATAACATACAGGGGTAAGAGGTTGCTGGGGAATGGAACACTAACGCAGATTTATTACTGTTGCAAAGAGAAGATCATGATGAAATCTAGTGCATGCCGCCTCAACCATAGAATGGAGTGGAGCGTTACCAGTAACGGCACGAGTGAGCACTGAACATCTTCTGCTTGATGTGGAAGGGAGGACACACCATGCTCAGTGCATTACGCTGATTGCTGGTGTTTAACTGGTTTTGGTCTATAAAATGACAGTTTCTCAGCCGGCTAAGGCCGGGCATAGCACTGTGAGTTTGACGCCAGCCATGGCACATCCCTAGAATCATTTTGTTTAAAATATATTTAATAATGAAAAAACAACCAAGGAAATTCAGAAGTATGGTATTCTGACAAGACAGAACAAAATAAAGCAAAACAAAGGAAAGCAAAACTGGCCTGGACTTTAAAGGTAATGGCAGTGTTGTTAAAGAATTAAAAAATAACAATAATAAAGCTGAGTGTTAGATTAAAGGAGCCTAAAGATGCATGATGATCAATTACAATGATTGCCCCTTGTTAAGACTTTGGATGGTTGGATCGTAGAGGATCAGATATAATGGACATTACTGAGTAAATGGATTGTACTGAGATAAATGATATATCAGTTATGAAACCGTATGAGCATGATGATTATTTTGTAGTTACAAGCATGTTTGTTGTTTTTAAGAAATTTGCATGTGTAGGATAAAGTGTTACAATGTGTGTCCAAGGGCCAGGGAGATAGCTCAGAGGCACAAGTGCCTGTCGGGCAAGTGCAAGGCCCTGAGTTCAATTCCCAGTTCTAAAAAAAAATATAATAATAATAATAATAATAATACACACAACTCTAAAAGCTCAAAGTTTCAGCAAAGAATGAGTGTGAACATATATGTATGTAAATGTATCGCATGTACAGACTGAAGGCACAGCTGTGGCAAAATATTAATTGAAGGATATAGGTGAAGGGTGTGTGGATACTCACTGTACTCTCCTTGTACTCATTCTGTAGGTTTGAAATATTTCAAAATAAAACATTTCAGGATGAAAGAATTGCCGATGTTTTCATTCTGGATATGAATGCTAGGATTTGGGGGCTTTCCTGAGTGGAAACTTTGACTCAATAATCTTTTGACTGAGAGATAACTTGGAAAAAACTCTAGCTCAAGTGCAGCTTACGTCCTCTTACCCAAAGGGAAAGGCTGAGTTTTCACTTGACTACTAACGGAGCACCAAGCCACGAGCCGCACAACAACCAGGGCGGCAGTGAGGAAGAGGCCGTCTGCCCACGCAGCTGTTAAGGGAGAGTAGGCAACTGCGTCTTCACAGGCTCATTAGTAGGACGTACCTGGGGGGACTTAGAAGATTTTTAATATGTTGAATTTTACTAAGATCTTAGAACAGGGCTGACCTGATAGCTCAGTGGACTACAGAGCCTGCTTAGACACAGTGGCCAGGGGTTCCATCCTTGGTCTTCCCTGCTGGCCCTGCCCCAGGGACATGCTGAGAAAGGGATTGAGGCTGGACGTGGCAGCACATGCCTGTAGATTTTGTAGAACAATTGCATCACTAGAGATCAGGAGAAAAAACCATCTTACTAAAAATAGAAACAACGGTTTAAATCCCTGTGATTTTCAACCATAGATTGGTTTTGATTGGCGTGTTGGGAGCCATGCACTGCAGCCCTCACGCTGCTCTGTCACCCCCTGACGAGGCCAGGGACCCAGAGCTGGAAGCAGAGTACGAAAAGGCTCTCGCTCTCTCACCTCATAGCCCATCTTTTCCAGAACACTTCACGGTTATTTTAGCTCTCGTTTGCAACATGTCATGCCAGGCTTCCTGCCAGGACCATCTTTGTTTTTTCTCTGGCCTTCAGTCAAGGTTTCAGCTCTTTGCAAGAGCCTCTTCCTGTCGCTCACTCTTTTCTTTCTGTCTTGTCAGCCTTCCGCTTGTCCTTCTGGCTTTCCTGCTGGCTCCTCCACTTCTGCTCTCATTTTTAGTGGAATTCTGTTTCTTGCGGGTGATGGAAACAGATGGGTGAGGGGAAGTCATCTCCTGTCACGCAGACAGAGCGAAGCAGACACTCACGATGCTAAGGTATGGTGTTAACATAGGAGAGGTAGTTCTGGAGTTTTGATTTTTCTAAAAGATTTTAAGGCGCGTTTAAAAATAATCAGATTAAGTTGAGCCTGGCAGCACACGCCCGTAATCTCAGCTATTTGGGAGGCTGAGGCAGGAGGATGACAAATTTAAGGTCGACCTGAGCAATTTAGTGAGAGTGCATCTCAAAATGAAAAATAAAAAAGGCTGGGATATGACTCAGGGCTCTTTGGACTTGATCTCAGTCCTCAGTAAAATACACACACATACAACCACAAACACACACACACACGCAGGACTAATTTTAAACAACAGGTTCTGGGGGCTAGGGAGATAGCTCAGTGGAATAAGTGCTTGGGTGGTAAGTGCAAAGTCCTGAGTTCAATTCCTGGTACTGCAAAAAAAACAAAAACAAAAACAAAAACAAAAACAAAAACTACAGGCTCCAGTTTACAGCAAACGTATCACAGCTGAAAGCCATCTTCACTACTCAGTGTGAACATGGACAAGTTACTTCTTCTCTCTATCTTCTTGCTTTTGTTTTTCATCTGAGATATGAATAAATTGATAGTATTTTCCTCACAGTGTTATTATGAAGATGAAGTTAGCTGATGTGTTTCAAGTACCACCCCAGTGTGAACTCCATAAGCCCTCACAGTCAACATCGGCCTCTTTAAGCCTGCACTGACCAGCCCAGGCCAACAGAAAGGGATGCCTCCATCTCTAAGACTTTCTGGCATTTTTAAACTATTTCAGGCTCTACTTTATTGTCTTTCTGCTTGTCAGCCTTTTTCTTTCCTTCCTTTCTCTTCTCTCTTCCTTCTTCTTACATTGTATATAGTTGTCTTTCCTACCTTTATTATTTTCTTTTTCCATTTTCTATTCTCCCACAAGGGACTCCCTAAGTCTTTCTAACATGAAAGGTTAAAAATAGTTGAAGGATAATGAAAGTAGCAATACATAAAGCCAAAGGTAGGAAGAAATGCATGCCTTGGTTAGGCATAATTGCTAGTGAAGGCTACAATGTTACTGAGTTTTCTAGCAGCTAAAGAAAAGATGGAAACAATTAAGACTAGTGAGCTCCATGAGATTAAGGAAAGTAATTTTTAAAAAGGTGCATTTTGTGGATTTTCAGAAAGGAAATCCTAAATAACCTAAGCAGATGATGTTCAACTTGTTAACATGTCCATTTTTATTATATGATAAGAAACTTCAGAGCACTGTTTGCTATGATGTGCTTCTACTTAGGCAGACAGTACACAGATGAAGTTCGACTTGTAATAGCATCTTTAAGAAAAGCTAAAAAGTGTACTTTAGATATGCAATCCTCCAACGTCTGACATGCTGTATGGATTGATTCTAGAATATGGTATACAGAGAAATAAATAAAACCATATCTGTCAGGCAATCCTCTGTAGATATTATCTCAGAAAACCAGACTTTTGGAAAATATAAGCAAGCAGAGTTCAAGACAAGTCTCTGAGGGTGGGTACTCTCTGTTGCTGATGAATGACAGAGAAATGTGATTGGAAGTTAGGAAAATCTAAGACTCTTTTAACTAAAATTAATATTCAAGCCACACCTGTCTGGACAGAGCCATCCCATCACATTATTACATGTGTATAGCTGAGATACTACCTGTAAACATGATCAAAAGAGCTAACAATGGACAACATAATTTTTTTATAATGCATCATTAAATGATTGATTCCATCTTGGAAAAGAAAAACAACCACAGGCCTAGAAAGAAAATACATCAAAATGTTGATAGCAGAAATCTCTGTGAAATGGGAGTTTGGATAGTGTTTCTCTTTTCTATATTAACAATGCTCTTTACAATGAACAGATGTTGCTTTTGTTATGAAAAATGAAACAATGAAAATTATTTTTAGATGAAAACAACTACCCAGAATTGCTTTGATACATTTGTGCAAAGGCGCATGCTGCCACAAAGCTCCCCATCCCTGCATGCAACTTAAGCTGCAGTTTAGAAGGTCTTAGGAATGCCATGGCCCACATCAGACCAAATAAACTAAAACCTCTAGAGTTAAGACTCAGGTTTTGGCATCTAAAAAAATCTCCTAGGTGGTTACAATGTGTACCTGGGATTTAACCCTAGGCAATGTTCCAAGCACACTTTCCCACAGTCTATATGGGGCTCCATGATCCGCTCCTTGCCTTCCTCTCCAGCATCACTTCATTCAGTGGCTTTCAGGACAGTGCTTGGAACATAGTAGGATATAAATGTAATCAAAGTAGGACAGAATGAATTCATGGACATAGTTTTCTGAGTGTAAACACTCAGACACACACACACATATGCTTACACAACAGAGTTTTCTATGAATTACAGTATTAATAACTCCACTGTCTCAATAGACTCTTGGGTTATGGCTAAGAATAGTAAACCTGATGGTTTCTCCTTCACAAAAGTTAATCCCAATTGTTCTATGTATAATCATTGGGTATGAAGGCCATTTGTCTGGTAGAGTTTTACATGGAAGAATGTATGCTTTGGGAGGGCTAGATCTTTCTTTCTCAGTATTGTACTTCTGAGTACTTGCTTAGGAAAATATCTAGTTCCAAATAGGAAATCAATAAATACTTGTTAAGTACATATCTCAGCACTCAGTGATACTAAAAGCATAACATGAATGTAGACAAAAGTACTATGGGTTTAAGGTATCTGAGAAGAAGGACATATCACACATTCATGCAAAACTGCTGTCAAATTGATTAGACAGTTGCTAAGCAAAGATAAAAATGAGTAAATCCAGGCTGAGATGTGGTTTTGAAACCTATCTACTGGTATAGAAAGGATTAGGTAGAGCGCAGATTGTAGCAGGTTACTCTAACAGAGCTGTAAGAATGATCTTTTAAAAATGGAAATGAAAGTCAAATCATGTTTCTCCTCTGTTCAAAACTGCTGATGATCTTAACTTTTACTGTATATGAAAATTAACTCAAAGTAGAACAAAGCTCTAAGGTTAGAGTTAAAACTTTAAAGCTCTTAAAAAAACACAAGGGGGAAATCTTTGTGGCACTAGGGTTGACAATGATTTCTTGGCTATAACATCAAAAACACATAACAAAAGAAAAATAGATAAATTGGACTTTGCCAAAATTTATTAAATTTAATAAAATAATAATAAAATAATAAAATAACAGCAGAAAAGTTTCAAATCTTGGGAAAAGTATAGACACCTAAGTACAGGAGGCATTAAAATTCCAAACAAGCACAATCAGAAAAGAACCTCCTCATGTCATGTTATAATTCAAATGGCAAAAATACAGAACAAAGAAAGAAGGCTCAAAGCAGTACGAGAGAACCACCACATCAATTATAGAGACAAACTCATGAAAACAACTTCAGACTTCTTCACAGGACTCTAATGGCAAGGGCTTTATGGAACTGTTTATTTCAATCCCAAAAAGAAAATAACTGCCAAACTATATTACTCAAACCAGTGATGTTATCCTTCATATGCAAAGCAGAAGTAACAATCTTGCAAGATAAGCATAAAAAACTTCAAGGCAGCTAAGCCAGTATTGAACAAGAAGACCCCCAAACAAAAGTGGAAGAACCATCTATTCCATGGCATGCAAAAGTCTCAGTGGAGAACATAGTTAAAAGAATCCTACAACAGAAGAGGAAGAGTAGACAAGTTATTGAGATTTAGGAAACAACCAAATATTAGAAAAACAAAAATGACAGTATATAAATTTCCGTCATAACTTTGGAAGCAAGTGGTCTTAATTTTCTTATTAAAAGATACAGAATGGCAGATTGGATTTCAAAACAAGGCCCAACTCTTTGTTTTTTGGAAAGACTACACCTCCTTAATAAAGGCATACACAGAATGAAAGTGATAGGGTGGAAAACAATAATTTATGCAAGTGGGACCCAAAGCAAGCAATAATAGCTATACTCATCTGACAAAGCAGACTTGGTGACAAAACTAGTCAGATAAGACAGAGAGAATATACTGGTAAAGGAAATGAGCCATCAAGAAGATAAAACAATTATAAATATGTATGCACCAGACATCAGTGTGCATGATTTCATAAAATAAACACTACTCAGCATAAAGGCTTACATTGGTCCAAATACAATAGTGGTAGACCTCAATACTCCACTCTTGCCAATATATTAATCATCCAGACAAATATAAACAAACAAATATTGAAGTTAAAGTACATCTTAGATCAAAAGGACTTAACCAATGTCTAGGAATATTCCATTCAACAACTACAGAAATATACATTCTTCTCAGCCAGTCATGGAAAAGTCTCTAAAATAAATCCTACTATTGACCATAAAGGAAGCCTTAACAGATATGAAAATATCAAGATAACTTCTTGCATCTTAATAGATCATAGTGGAATGAAACTAGAAAACAACAGAAAGAGAAAACACAAAGATTGTACAAACACATAGATATCAAACCATTTGCTTGTGACAAATTAGTAGGTCACTGATGAAACCAGAGATTAAGCTTAAAAATTTCTAGAACCAAATGAAAATTTAATCACAACATGTCAGATCCTCTGGAATACAGCAAAGGCAGTTCTCAGAGGGAAGTTTATAGTTATCAGTGCCTATATTTAAAAAAAAAAAACCAAGAAGATGTCAAAAACTGATGCATCTCAAGGTTTTCAGAAAACAAGAACAAACCCAAAACAAAACAACAAATAAAAACAAACCCAGAAGGCAAGAAATAACTGAAATGAATGAGATATAAAGTAAAACAAAAGTACAAGGCACCAATGGAGTAAGGAGCTATTTTTGAAAAGACAAACAAATCGCTAAATTGTAGCCAGAGTAACCAAAAGAAAGAGATCATCCAAATCAATACAATTAAAGATAAAAAGGAGGACATTACAATAAACAAGACATCACTGAAATCTTGAGCATCGCTAGGGACTACTTTTAAAATTATATTCAAATAAACTGAAAAAAACAAAATAAATGGGTACCTTACTAGACACTTATGACCTGTCAAAACTGAAACAAAAAGATATAAAAAGCCTAAACATATCAGTTATAAGGAATGAGGTTGAAGCACTAATAAAATGTCTCCCAAGCAAGAATATCCCAGGGTCAGATGTGTTCATGGCTGAATTACACCAAATGTTTAAGAAAGAACTCAACCAATGCTCTTCACACTATTTCATAAAATAGAAAAAGATGGAATGCTTCCAAACTCAGTCTACTAGACCAATATTCTCTTGATATAAATATCAGAAAAGGGCAAGCAAAAACTACTGACCAATATCTTCATTGAACATACATAGATAATAATTAAATACTCTCTGAATTCAATGTATTGAAAAGATCATACACCATGATCAAGTTGGTCTCATTCCAGGGAGGCAAAAGTAACTCAACATACATAAATCAATAAATGTAGCATACCACATAAACAAAATCCAGAACACAGTCCTCTTAATTGATACAGAAAAAGGCTCTGACAAAACTGAACATGGCTTTGTGATATAAACCACAAAGAAAATAGGTCTTGAAGGATAACCGTTCAACATAGTAAAAGCCATATACAGCAAACTCATGACCAATATCACTGTGAATGGGAAAAACTCAGGAGGGAGACAATGGTGCCCATTTTTACCACTTTTATTCAAAGCTCTTGAAATTTTAGAGAATTAGGCAAGACAAAATGAAACACAAAGGCATTCAAATCAAAAGAGAAGTCAAATTGTCCTTGTTTGCTCAAGGTTTGATCCTATACTTAGAAAACCTAAAGATGCAACCAAAAGACTTCTGGAATTGGTAAGTGATTCAGCCATGTGGCAGGATATAAAATCAATATTTAAAAGTCAATAATTTTACCACATACCAATAATGGACTAGCTGAGAAAAAAATCAGGTTAACAATTCCATTCACAATAGTTTAAAATAAGGTAAAATACGTAGGACCTGTCTAACCAAAGAGATAAGAGATCTTGACAGTGACAGTTTGAGAACAATGAAGAAAAGAATCTGAAGACAATAAAAAAATGGAAGAACCTTCATGTTCATGGATTGGTAGAATTAAATTATCAAAATGATTGCATTATAAATGACCTAGAGATTCAGCGCAATCCCCATTAAAATGTCAAGAGACATTCTTCACAAAACTACAACCCTAAAATTCATATGGAAACAGAAAAGATTCGAATTAGCCAAAGTGGTTCTAAGCCAAAACAAAGCTGTAGGCATCATAATACTTGATTTCAAATTATACCAAAGAGCTGTAGTAACAAAAACAGCGTATTTACTGGTACAAAAATAGACATCTACATAAATGAAACAAAATATAGGACAGAAATAAACCCATTCAACTATAGCACTCTGATTCTAGACAAAGAGGCTAAAAATAAAGGTTTTGGGGGGATAAAAAGTGTCTTTAACAAATAGTCCAGAGAAAACTGGATATTGAGTCATAGAAGACAAATGAGATCCCTACACAAAAATCAATCCTAAATACAGGAAACACCTACAAAGAAGACCTGGAGCCTTACACCTGCTTTAAAAAACAATAGGGGATGCACTTGAAGGCATAGGCACAAGTGAAAACTTCCTGAATAAGACTCCAGAAGCACAGGAAATAATAGCAAGAATCAACAAATGGGACTTCATCACTGAAAAATATCTTCACAATAGGGCAAACAACTAACAGAGTAAAGACACAGCCTACAAAGGGACAGAAAATCTTTGCCAGTACCTCTTAGGATGGAGGATTAAAATTTAAAATACATAAAGAAGTCAAAAATTTAACAGAAATCAATCAAATGAGCTGATGAAAAATGAGCAAGTGAATTGAGTAAACATTCCCCCAAAAAAGAAATATAAATGGCTGATAATTATATGAAAAATATTTAACATCTGTAATTATTAAGGGAATGCAAATCAAAACTACACTGATGTTCTGTCTCAGTTCAATCAGTAGGGCTATCACCCAAAAGTACCTAAAACAATAAATGTTGGCAAGGACATGGGTAAAAAAGAACCCTTCTGCACTGCTGGCGGGACTGTAAATTAGTGCAGCCACTATGGAAGTCACGTGGAGAGGCCTCAAAAACTAAAAACAGAGCTACCATTTCAACTAGCTATACTACTCCATAGTATATATGCAAAACCATTGAAGTCAGCATGTATAGGGACATCTGTGTATCCATGTTTATTGCAGTGCACTTCACAATTGCCAAGATATGAAACACTACACAGATTGACGAATGAAGAAAATGTGGTGCATATATAGAACAGCATTATGTAGTCACAAAAAAGAAAACTTCTGTCCTTTGCAAGAAAACAGTTAGTGCAAGAGATCATCATGTTGAGCAAAATAAGCTGGACTCTGAAAGACAAGTAGTCATGTTCTTTCTATTATATGGAATGTTAAAAAAAAAACACACACAAGGAAATAGAATGGAGACTATGATTGTATAAGAAGCAAGAGGGACCAAATGAAAATACTCAGTTATTTGTGAATGTGGTCTTACTCTCATAGTCTCTCTTCAGATTTTGAGAGGGGGATTAATTAAGAAGTTTAATTACAAATACTCTCTCCTAATTTTACATTACTGAGGCTCAGAGCAAGCACAGAAAAAGTGGGGTAGGGAGGGCCAGATAGTTCAGCAGATTAAAACACCTGCTTAGGGACTGGGGTTGAATCCCCAGAATTCTGTGCCAGCCTTGGCCCACTGGGCATGCTGAGACAGTGATTGAGATTGGGCATGGTGGCACATGTCTGGGAGGCTGAAAACAGGAGAATCACTAGAAGTCCAATCTGTGTAGTGAGACCCTGTACTAAATACATTAAAAAAAAAGCTCTCCACTGTCAAGCAATGCAAGTGTGAAGTTTTGAAGTTCCCTGCATCTATCTAGATGGCTGTACTTTTCACAACTACTCAGTGGTACTGCAGGGGAACTGTAGATACCTCTTCCCATAGTGGATGTGTCCATCACAAAGAAGAGGAAAATACTCAGTCCTTAAGGAGCTGGGGTGTGAATAAGATATGCTCCATCTTCCAAGGCAGTTTTTGAGAGAGAACTATTTGCCAGTGCACTGTATGGTCATTTCTGTCAACAAAATGGCAGTTTTCCTTAAGGTCACAGGCTAAACATATGAATTACTTAGTTGAAATTGGCGTTAGTATAAATATACTTTTCGATTTGATGATGAAGATATGTAATACAACCATTGTTAAATTTTTTGTTCTTGTTTTGAGATTCTGAACTATATGTACTCTTACTTGTTACTGTTTTTCTATATTTGTTTCTGCTGTTTTTACTCTTTAAAATAAAATGAAAAAAAAAACAAAAACAAAAAAAAAGAAAGAGAAAAAATAAATAAATAAATAAATAAATAAATATACTTTTCTTCTTTCTCTACTCTTGTATAGTTCATCTGTCAGCAAAAACCTTTTCAGTCATGAATGTGTGTGTACATGCTTATGTACACATTTGCACACTCATAACAATAAGATTTTCCAAAATTTCCCAGGTCACTAACAATCAAAACACAAACTTGCTTGAGGAAAATGACTCAGCCTCCTTATGCTTGGTATTTACTGGCAAAGATTAGAGTTTCAGTGGAAAAAAATCATATTTCCCATCATCAAAGTAAAATGAGTAAGTCCCCAGATTCCACCTCAGAATTTCTCTGAGTCTCTGACCCAGTGTTGGGTAGTGGTGAATGGTTATGTGAGCTCCAGATGGCTTTGTTTTCTCTCGTGGATATAATTTTTTAACAACTATGGACAATTTTCATTTCTACATGATAGAGCCCATATGATCTAAAGGACTTGACCCACCACAGAGGAGTGATGTTTTACATGAACTCATCTCCTCCTACTTAAAGGCAATCTGAATACAGCTGAGAGTTTAGTGGGCTGGGATATAAATAACCATGCTTAGAGATATGATAGAAGTGAGTCAGTCTGCTCTGAATTAGCAGGCAGAGAGTAGTTTGCGCTTTGAAATGTCCAACCTGAACAGAGACTCTGAGCTGTGAGAGCCTGTGAATCTATTTTAGTTTTAGTTTCTTTCCCTGTGCAATCAGGTGTCACTACTTTATAAACAGAAGTGTTCCAAGATTTGCATTCTTGAAATGCTAAGTATTGCTACTCCCCTCCCCCCTTGCAACAACTGCTGCCCATGACTTTCTACTGGAGTTTGAAGAATGTTGGTATGATAATCACCAGAAAGACCTTTCTAGAGAACATGTCAGCGCACACTCGAGGAGCCGTACTCTGCTTCCACATTCAGTAAAATCATCATGTAACCCAAGGAGACATTTCAGTCTTTCTCCATCTTCAATAATTTTGTTAGACATGAAAAATTTGCGCATGTGAGTGAGTGAATAAATTTAACCCTGTTTTGTAGAAGACGATTTTAAGTTGGCATGTTCTGGACTTTTGAACAACTCCTTTTCTGAGGGTGATAGGTAATATTTGTAATAAATGTAATTGAAGATGTACATTTGTTCAGAATCTTGCTCTTCAGGTATCACAGAACAAGGTCGTTAACTTGTCAAAGGAATAAAATTATTAATAGGGCCATCTGCTTGCTGCTTCTTAAGCCACTATCCATGTGTCCAAGGGAAAGAATCTCATTTTATTCACAAGTGGCACCACCTTTCCACAGGACAGTCATTCTGTAGAAAGTGGGAGAGAACACCAGCAGCTCTGTGGTATGTAATTATGCTTTCTTATTACCTAGAAGGAGTATTCTCCAGAGCACTGTTGCGACGATACATGTAGGGGGCAAGGGAGTGGAGTGGCTGGCCCTCCACCTCACTCACCCTGCCTCTTCTGTCTTTGCTGCGTAACAGCTATCACAGATTTGTTGATTTTCCTGAAATAAACAGCTAAGGTAGATTTTGGGCCATGGGTTCCCAGGTCCCAGCCCCCGACCTCAACCAGTTATCAGTGTAGTAAGAGATTGCAGAGTATTAGGGCAGATTCCACTGCCTCTGAGTCATCTGCAGACTACAGCCAGATGATGACATCAGAAACATATGTGCTTGGCTGAAGGCAGAGCTTGGCTTTGAAAATGAGAGCAAGATCTCTAGTGGGAAAACTCAGGACCCAAAGGCCTAGGAAGGACCCCAAGAGCAGAGCTCCTTAGTTTTACCTCAGCCAGAAAGACATCTTAAAAAAAAAAAAAAAAACTTACACAGATGGGTGTGCTATGATTAAGTCTTTCTTAAAAACTCTCTTAGAAAGCTAGGATTTAAGTGTTGCACAATTGAGACAAAGTTTGCACTTGAGGGCTAAATTCCACATGTTAAAATTCATAATTAGTATGATTTTATAAGCCTGGAATTTCCTAACCAAACTGTTTTCATTTGGAGCAGTATCTGTGAGGTATTTCTCCATTAATTACTCTTGCCTATGCATATACCCTCCCTCATTAAAACTAGGCACATTCCCAGTGCCCACTGTGTGTGGGCATATCCCAATATGGGGTATGGTAATTCCTTCGGGTGTTTTTATCAAGTCATGAAATGAGTTTCAAATCACTTTGTAAGTTGACATCATCTTTGAGGCTTATGTAGACCCCATGGTTTCCACCGTAACAAAATAGCTTACCATTCTAAGAAATGTACAGGAGATTATATGGAAAAACAGGGAATCTGGGAAGGGCGGAGGCAGGAGCTAGACTGCAAATTTCGTGTGGTGCTAGAAAATTTTTATCACTGTTTCATTTATCTCAAATGATTAATACAAGTTCTCTTGGTGTTACTTGGTGTTAACAGCTTCAGCTTTCTCATAACCTTTGGGGATGTAATTTTGTCTTACTGTGAGCTATGGTCATACAGAAGCCTATACATTTAATGCCTGACTTTATAAAGAAAGAATTTTATTTATTTTACAATTTAGGAAGCTGAAAGTTCAAAGAGCATGTTGCACGCTCAGGTGTGGGTCTTCGTATAGCTGATGCAAGTGTGAGCAAGAGCAAGAGAGTACATCTCCAAGAAGGAAGCTACAGAGGCCCTGGTGCCATCACCCCTTCCATGGGCACCCCCACAGTGATCTAAGAACCTCCCACTGGGCTCCATCTCTTAAAGTTTTGCCACCTCCCACCAGTATAGACAGTAAGTTACATAGAACTATTATAGGCAGCCAGACAGGAGTAGGCTCTTGAAGGAGTCGATGTAGAAGAGAAGAACACATCAGCACTAAGGCTGAAGGTGCATCTGTCAAAAGCCAGGCCTCAGAATGAGCGTGAAATGACCAGGCCAGCATACTTCCCCGGGGGACTTGCGATAAATTAGTAGTTATACTACGATTCCTATCACCTGGCCCAATAAAGTCTTGTTGGATGCCAGTCATTTAAGTGGGTGACCAGGACTTCCTGATCTATCCCTTCCTAAAAAGGTCTCATTCCTTCCATGTACACTTGCTATGTGGTCTGCTTCTCTATTAGATCAATATTACCTAAGTGCTGTACTTGTAATCTTATTGGTTGATCAGAGTTTCAAGCCTCTTTGTACGTACTTCGTGATTTTTGAACTCACCTCATGAATTTGTTCTATAAAACTTCTAGAAGTGGGCTTATTGGTAACCCATTTTTGATCCCCTCCTGTCTCTCACAATCTATCTCTCTCAATGAATTTTTCCTACTCTAAACCTCCATTGTACCTTAGATTCATTCTTCAGGGGAACATGACCTTAGTGTATCTGACATCTAGCAAGTTAGGAGTTACGTTTATTCCTCTATATCACCACTCCATACAGAAGGCAAAGCCTCCAACATATTAACCACTGGGGGACAAGCTCAAACCATGGCCAAAGGGTAGTAGATGGTCTTTAGACACTTCAAAATTAATACGTTTAAAATACCTCTCCTAACTGGAAGCCACAGAGGCCCTGGTAGCCATCACCCCTTCAAGGGTGCCCCCACAGTGACCTAAGAACCTCCCACTGGGCTCTGTCTCTTAAAGTTTCACTGCCTAGGGGCCAGGGAGATAGCTCAGTACAATAAGCACTTGCCTAGCAAGTGCAGGATCCTGAGTTCCATCTCCAGTAATGGAATAGACTTTTATGTAACCTCTATTTCTAGTATAATTGACCTTAGTTCACAGTTCTATCCCTCCTTTCTTCTCAGGTAAGAAAATCCAATCTTGAACTCTTCTCATTCACCTGTATTTTCAGTTAGTCAAAAAATAAAATAAATACCAGAAGAGTCCACCACATAACTACCTCCACTGTAATGTTTTAACAACTATTATCTCACTGGGGGATTGTTTTGGCTCCATGTGTGAAATCCCTGCTCCCAGAGTGCGGTATGATTTGAATATATCTGTCTTTCCAAAATTGCTATGTTGAAAGCCTAATCATCCATGATGGCATTAGGACAGCCTTTGAGATCTAACTGGTGTTAAGGGTAGAGGCTTTATAAACAGGAGTAGCACCCTTATGGTCTTAGCCTTCCACAATGTGAGGACATAGCTAGAAGTAACCTTCTAGGAATCGGGAAGTGGCTCTTCAGCAGACATCACCTCTGGGGCACCTTGCTCTTGGACATTCCACTTTCCATCTCTTAGAACGGTGGGAAGTAGATTTTTATACTACCCAGATTATGATACTTTGTCATAGAGGCCAAACTAAGGCACATATGGCCAGGAATAGCCTTTCAAAAATCGCACCTGAGCACAGGTCTGACCTTAGTTCAGTTCTAAACTACAATGACAACCCAGTTCAGAGCGTTCTTTTCAGCAAGACTTCCCCACAGGTGTTTGGATGAAATAGCTTGAGTTTTCCTGAAACTTCAGGCTCTTTCACAACCTGAGGGTTTCTTCATTCTGAAATGCTGTCCACATGCTCAGAAAAGCCCTCAGCTGCTGAGAGCTGAATGAAAATCCATATCCTCTGTCAAGGGTTTCCCAGTTGTCAGCCAAGCTAGTCCTGATTCCCATCCCCTTTTCCTGTTTCTGTTCTAGGATTTAACTTATTTCTATATTTTCTTCTCTAATAGAAACCCAGATTACATCTCTTTTATGATCCATACCAGCTGCTCAAAATGCTTATTAAACGATTAAACAAGATAATTGAAAGGAATGCAAACTATGAGTAAAATACTAGAGACGTATCAAGGAGTTTTCAGGTTTAGGTTTGGGTTTTAATTTATAAAATTAAATTAATAATTTAATAATTAATTAAATTATCTGTGTGCTTTCATGGGAATATAGCCATTCTGTTTTTCTTGATTACAAAATGGGAAAATAGGGCTGGGGATATAGCTCAGAGGCATAAATGACTGCCTGGTAAGAGCAAGGTCCTGAGTTAGATTCCTGGTACAAAAAAAAAAAAAAAAAGAAAAGAAAAGAAAAGAAATGTTTGCTATATTCATGACATTTGATCAATAAAAACAAAAGAAAATTGGATTTCTAAGGCAAAGTTATACGTTTACTTCAAAATGAAATGGTGTACTGTTGCGTTGTCAGTAGAACTGCAACACGAGGGAAGTGGCATGGGTATAACAAATTATACTCATTTATTCTTTTGGTAGAATCTTTGAATGAACCTCATCCTGAGCCTTTAGAGCAAACTGAGACCAGAGAAGTTTAAAAAAAAAATTGACCTTTCACCAGCTGCAGTGTTGCATTCCTGTAATCCTGGCAATTGAGAGGTGGGGGCAGAAGGATCGCCATGAATTCATGACCAGCCTGGACTCCATTGTGAAACCCTGTCTTAAACAAAAAGCAAAAAACTAAACTTTTCTTTTAGTATCTTTGACCCATAAATAAGAACCCATTTGAATAGAAGATTCCAACCTAATCTTAGTGACCAGGAAGGAATGGTGAGAACCAGTGGTGCGTGTCAGGCCATTAGTCCTGAGGATTCCAAACATGGGTGACACCCAGAGTGGAACAGAGGAGGGAGCATGAAGCTAAAGTCAGGCTTATCATAAAAAAGTGAACATGTTGCCATCATCTCTTAGTTGAGTGGAATTGACTACCAGGGTTGGTATGAGAATGGGACACGTTTCTACTTTACCTAACCCCTGCCCAATGGGTAGGGCTCGTGCCATCCCATATTATTTGTATTGCTCAGCAATAATGTACTTATTGTTGTCTCTTTGCCTTTATTCATGTTGTTCCCTCTGCCTAGAATACCACTTCATGTTCTCCTGTCCATTTTGGTGAATGAATCTCTAATAGAAGCCAGTTCAGGCATCATTTCTTTCAAATCTATCTTGGATCCCCTCTTGCTTCCCAGCATGTGTTAAATGATGTTCTTTAGTGGTAGCCACACGTGGTTGTGCATATGTAGCTTTGGATTCCTGAAGTCACTGTGCTAAGAGAATGGACTCCTGAACTCTGTCTAGCCTAAGGTCTACTGCCTGATGTATGCCTGGGGACTGAAATTCTTGGTGTCTCAGGTCCACAGATCGTACTCTAGCTGTTCTCTTTCCTGGTTTTGCCATCACATGGGCTGACAACAGCTTTGTTAACTATGGGGCAAGAGCAAGACCAAGACCACAAAGGAAGCCTGGGCCTGGGTCAGAACGAAAGCAAGGAGTTTCACATAAGGACTGCCCTTGTGCTGGATGTGAGCCCAGGCCACTGGTCCAGGCACTTACTTGGCAGCCGGAGGTCAGACTCACTCCTTCTCACTGACTCAGCCTGTGGATCTGTGGGTGACTTGGTTTCTCAAACCTGAACACATGGATAATGACACTTGCTATTTGCAAGGGAGTATTAATTAAAGTTATCAAACTGCGTAGCAATGCAAGGATGAAAGGGGTTAAAAACAAAGTGCAATTGTGAGGTACAGTAGTAGGTGGGTCCCTTGGCCTCTGTGTCATAATGCAAATTGAAATGGACAGCTCTTGGCCTGAGTGTCATCTTCTTAGGAACCTCTGTGCTGTGAAAACCAAGTGGAAGAAGACATGAGAGTGCAGGCTGAAACACAAAAGAAGCAAGATGGAGCCAAGGTTCCATGAAGCTGCTAGCCTGTGGACCATGAAGGCCTACTGTATAGAAATCAGGAATGCTGGAGCATTCCTAGAACTTCCATCTCCATTCGATCATAGACATCAGCTCTGAAAGACTCGCCCACCTTGTATATACTCAAACAACCTTTGCCCTGAAACTGTAACACACTCAGGACCTGAGACATTCAGTTCTGAATTCCCTTATGGCTCAGTGAATGATGTGTATGGTAAGGCATTTCTTCTGCTATCTCAGTTGAAGAATTGAAAAACAAGAATTGAACTGATAGACAAAAGTAAAGAATATAAATGCTGTGGGGAGGAGATCTCATTTTATAATATGTATGCAAAACCACATTTGTCCTCAAACAAAAATCAAGAGAAACCAATGGGTTTGCACATGGGACATATAGTCACAGGTGGATGCTTTTTCACAAGTTTGTAGACAGTGAAAGGAGCTCATTTTCAAACGTCACACATTTCAAGTTTTCCTTCAGAGACTTCATGCCTTTTTAACCATTCAACCTCCACCCCTTGAGATGTTGATGACAGGAAGCATCTCTCAGGTGAGCAGGCTTGCTAGTGAATAGGGTCAGGGGAAAGGATGGGTTAGTGGGGGTCTTGTGGGGAGGGGGGTGGGTGAGTCCAACCCCTGGCTGCCAAGAAAGTGCGTCACATCCACCTGACATGCTCCCACTCTCCGTAAGTGGCCTTTCTTAGTAGACTAAAGAACTTAAACACAGTTCTGCTGATTCTCAAGACCTGCTGAGGGTGCTCTTCCTGCCCTGCCCTCTCAGGACATGATGGACGTGTTGGCACAGCTGCAACAGCACTGTGGCATCTGAATAGGGCTTCCTCTGTGTTTTCCTCACACTGGCTGAGACTCTAGAGTGGCTTTTGATGAATTATCAGAATGATCTAAAGTATGAGGCTCCTTTTCTGGAAATAAAGTTCCTTCTCTTTTGAAGAAACTAGAATACTTATAGGTCCCAGAAAAAGACTGTAAATATCCCCTTGCTGTGTAAACTGGAACTTTAGTAGTGTTGGCCATTATGGATATGGTTTCCTCTATGGTTAGATGTGTAAAGAGAATTAATAATCAAAAACAAGTGTTGGAGCTGGGGTGATAGCTCAGTGGAATAAGTGCATGCCTGGAAAGCACAAGGTCCTGAGTTCGATCCCTGGTACCACCACCCCCACAAAGTGTCAATATTAAAAAGTCTTGAAAGGTTTTAGATTTGCCCAAGGTTTGTTAACTTAGGTAACACCTAGGCCAACAGATCAAGAAATTTGAGCTAAATTTGTGTACTGAGCAGTTTCTGTATTCTGATTGGTCACTGTTCTGAATGCTGATAGAAGTGTACACAAATCAACCAAAACTTCCTCTCTGTTGGTATCCTTCTATTGGAGAGAAGGCCAAAGCACAGGAAAATGCAGCTTCACTGCTTCTGTATGTACCAGTCCTGCTTCTATCAGTCCTGACTCCAGCCCCAGTGCCTCACTTTCTTTATGTCAGGAGGAATATGTGTCCAAACTAAGGTATAATTGTTGATTTGGAGTTAGACACATGGGAGATATTAAAAATATTTAACAACTAGTATAGCATTTGCTCAGGGCAATCAGAATACACACCACCTGTGATACCTGCTCTGTCAATATCAACCCTTTGGTTCCAGAAGTGTCAGGAGCAGAGTCGGGTACCCAAGACTTCAGAATGCAAGTGTCTAGGGAATTCACTATTCATGAGATGGCACAGAAGTGTGTTAATATTTTAACCATGGAATAGCTGGTCAGGCAAAACCAAATGAATATTAAACCTACACTGGAAAAGATGAATCTAGAAAAAGGATATTGTCATGTGATGTCTCAGTAAATACTCTCAAATAAAAAATTCAACAGCTAACAGAGGACCATAGCTGCTGAGTCTCCACAGTCTTAGAACTCACAAAACAAGATGGCTTTAATAATTGCCAAACATGGTAGCCCTGCAGGTAGAACAGAGCTGCCAGACCCTACAGAAAAGAAAAAAAAGTTTTTATTGAAAAGAATGCAAACACCCTGGGGTATGCTTTGATGTGGTGATGCTTTCTTTGGGATCTGCTTTTGCCTGGTCATTACTTGGTTTACACAGGAGTCAGCCAAGAAGCAAGCCACTCCTCTTTGATGGGTAGACAGGAAACACTGCTGCCAGGGAGCTGTGCCAAGCAGCCCTGGTTGTGTGGTTGTTGGGGTTCAAACACTTTACTGGTCCTGCAGGTTCCTAACGTGTCATTTTGGCTGGCAACATACCCTGGCTTTTACTGGAGACTTCATTGGAGTGCATCTCTGATGCCTGAAGGGCTTCACTGGCTGGCAGCCCTAATGGTGATGGAAGAATGAAATGGAACCAAGATAAGCTGTTTCCCATACATTCTTTCCTCCCTTGTATGTACAGCCTAGCAAAGATGATCTTTTCTGCAGGATTCAAAATAGCTCCAAGAATGGCTAGACCATGAGATGATGCCCAGAGAGTTAGGCACCATCTTAAAAAGAAATAGCACAATCACATAAAATTTGCTTACAAATTACATGATGAGAGATGTCAGCCACTCAGAACCCAAATGAATTGCCCTGTGCATGGCCCCCCTGGGTGCCTTGCTTTGTACCACATGACCAGTGATGGCCAGAACACCCTAGGGAAGTTGGTTCGAAGTACTGTGAAACAAAACAAAGAGAACTAAGTGCTTTTGTCACTTGAGAGTGTGACCCAGGAACTACTGCATGCAGCAGTGGGACAAGTGGGTACAGTCGTGACTGTCATTAGAGTCAAAGTGTGTATGCGTGGGTATTCATGGATATGCTGGTAGTGTGGTGGCAGCAAAAGGAGACACCATTGTGGTCTGACTGCTTCATTTCTTCATTCACCCATTCATTCAGCACCTACTCTGAGTCAGCCATTCTTCTGAGTGTGCACACATTAGTGAGCAAAAGCAAAAATCCCCGGCCTCCTGAGGCTGACACTCTAATGGGGAAGATAAAATAACCAGGAAAAAAAATCTGACATAGCTATAGTAACAAGTGCTGGGGAGAATTGGAAGTGATGCAGGAAAAAAAGGAAGGAAAGTGGATGAAGATGGGCAAGCATCTGTCTAGTGGGTTAAAAAGGTCTAAGCTATTTTTGAATATGTTTAAGAGATTTCGTAGTAAAATATTTGAAAAAGAATGTAGGTATTTCACTAAGTGTGGGTGGGGTGAGGTGGGATTGCTTTAGACCCTCTGACAAGACCTCTTGGAGAGGATGATATTTGAGCAAAAACCTAACTGAAATGATAAGAAGGTATTTGGAGACACGGATCCCAGCAGAGGAAAAGGCAAGAACATCTTCAAGGTAAGAGTGTGCCATGAGTCTCGGGGGGCCATAAGGTGGACAGCCAGGCCAAAGTCAGGTGACTCAGGAGAAAGCCCTCCAGAACGTGAGGGTCATATTGACCTATGGGTCAGACTAAAAGTTTTGTCTTTTATTTGCAGTGACATGGGGCCACCGGAGCATTTTTGAGTGAGAAGTAAAACAATCTGATGCAAGGTTTTGAAGCTTTGGAAGTGAAGGACCACTACTAGGTACTGAGGGACCCGTAAGTGTCCTTGAGCTAGCTCTATTATACCTTCTAGGCTAGGAGCTCAATTTCTTCTTGGTTCTGCTGTGTGTCCACACAGTAGTCACGTCTCTTTAAATTAGCTTCTGCTCTTAAAATGGAAATGACCTCGAGGAACAGCCGCTTCTCACTGAGTGGCTACCACCATTGGATAGCAGGCAGGATGGGCAGTAGGGGCACCTGGGCTGCTTTTTAAAGATTCTTCTCCCATCTCCAGCTCAGGAGATGGAGAAAGAATGTAACAAAGTCTTGGTGAGGTGATAGCTCTCTCTGATCTCACAAAGCCTCCAAGTGGCCTTAGCCTTCAAGGGGCCTAAGGTTTTTAACTTTTATTTGGAAACTTTAAGACAAGAAGAACATTCAGACCACAAAAAAAGTAAATTTGTGTATTTACTTATTTATTTGTTTATTTTTTGTCTTTTTGAGACAGGGTCTCGCTATGCAGTTCAGGCTGGCCTTGAGCTCACTTTTGTAGCCCAGGCTGGTCTCCATCCTCCTGCCTCAGCTTCCCAAGTGCTGGGATTACAGGAGTGCGCCAACTCACCTGGCTAATTTTTTTTTTTTTTTGAGACTCATTTTATGAAAAAAATTAAAAATAGACATTCCTGTGTTTTTCAAGTACTGAGATGTAAAATACTATGTATGTAGAAGTTAATAGGAACAACTGAGTAAAGATGGCCTTAAGGAGCGCTTTCAATTATTATTCCTTGTATTTGATGGTTCAATCCAGCCTTTCCAACAGTGCCTTATTTCCCTTGGCTAGTACCATGTCTGTAGTGTTGAGGAAATATTACTTGGTGACTGGCCTGTTTGATGGATCCACGCCCATCAACACTGAGGACAATTTCTTCATTCCCATCAAAGCCCCAAAGGGTAATCCTTTCATCATGCATTGCCCACAAATAACTCCACCAAAGCCAGGACTCACACATGTAAATATGTGTCAGGTATTCTTGTGACTTCCTCAAATGGGAATGCTGTTCAACCAGTTTGTAAGAGCTTTCGCACTCTTACTAATGAATGAACAGGTATGATCTGGACAGCTTCTTCTCATAAACATTATTTTACTTGTGGAATTGTTTTGTGCTCAAGACAGATAAGTGAGCCAAGTGCTACATTTATTTTTTCATGTAAATGTTTTACTGAGAAAATAAAATTTTTTTAAAGATTTTTAAAAAATCAATTGAGTTCTTCACACCTTACAGTAGGTAGAAAAGCCAACAGCAAGCCTAATAGGCCTTTCTGTAGTATTCACATCGAGGGCTGTGTATTTCCCTCCTGTTTATAGTCTGTCATCATTTAGCCTCTGTAAACTACCCCCACTCCATGAAATCGGTCAGTTTCATCCATCTGTTTAACAGAAAGTGTCAGAGCAGGTGGAGAAGGTGTTAAGCACTGTGCCTAGGACTGACACTAAGCTCAGAACAAAGAACTCAGAAAGCACAGCTCAGCACTGAGGGGTGCACAGCAGCAGGGCCCTCGGGCAGGGCTTGCTTGCAGCCACGTGGCTAAGCTCTTGCACAGTTGTTATCCCAGAGATCCTAACTTGTTTGTGCCCAGGTCAAGTCTAAGTCTTTCTCTATAACATATGCAAATATAAGAATAAGGGAGCTTTTGCCGCTGGGGGATATTTTCTATTTTTTTTTTCAGGTCAGCCTGAATACCTGCACCGAGTGAGCCAAAACTGCAGGAGGGTCCCTGAAAGCTAAGGCTCTTTTAGCAAAGAACGATATTAATTCTTCCAGACCAGAAGGCACTATTTTGAAAGATGCTGGGAGAAGTAGTTCTGATTCTGCAGCACACTCAGCTTTGGGAAAATGACCTATATAAGAAGACAATTCTGGCTTAAATGGAGCTTTGTCTGTGTCTTTTTCTCCATCTGAACACATAGAATATCTCAGTTTATTGCTTTGTGCAGAGGAATAATGAAACTTTATCAGCCCTTTTACAGCTGCCAAAATCTTTCCCAGGAAGTATCCTGATTCTCAAAGGATGACCACCTAATGATGTTCTGTAAATATCTACTACTTTATTAATATGCAAAAAAACAAAATAATTTATCCCGATATTCCATCAAGGCCACCCAGAGGCAGAGCCTGATACATTTTTCTGGGGTGGCTTTTAGTTTCAAAATGATGACAGCGATCATTTTCTTCTGACTCTCTGTGGGAGTATTATTACCATCTTACCTCCTTTATTTGCTCCTCCAACACACAGAACAAGCATTCTGCATTGTTATTTTTCCCTCCTTCCTGACATGGCAGCTGGCTTTGCCTGACTTGTTGATCCTGAGACTCAGGCTTCTTCCCTCCTACCTGCGGTCCCCTGGGCCTTATCATTACCTACATCAGCAGATTGGCAGCAAAGACTACAGCAGAAAAGGAAGAGTGAGAATGTTGGTGAATATCTAGCCATCTTTGCCCCCATTTCTTTTAGTAATAAAAATAATGTTGTACATTACTTTTGTTGTACTTTTAAACATGATGCTGGGGGCTGGGGAGATAGCTCAATAGAATAAGTACTTCCCTGGCAAGTGGAAGGGCCTGAGTTCAATCCCTGGTTCAGAAAAAAAAGAAAAAAAAAAAAATGATGTTGTTGGGACGCCTGGAAATTGATCCTCTGTGGGAGGGCAGGATTAGGCCTCATTGCCTAAAGCAGTCAAACTACCTCAGTCTTGAGAAAAACATCCTGCCTGGACATTGTGGGCTATTAGTCGCTAGGCAACCTTGTGACTTGCAACTTTGCAAATGTATAAATAAATGCCTCTTCTGTTATTTGGGTGTCCTTTTCCAGTCAGGCATGGTCCACCACATAACCTCAGCTATTATCTCTTATCTTTATTTTCTAAATCTTCTCACCCTTTCTGCCTGGTGACCACCAAGAGATCAACAAATCCCAACAGGTGCCATGTTAAAAAGTGCCCAAGACTCAACATTTTTCTTCTTACGCAATATTGTATAAGTCCTAGAGAGAGAGCCAGTATAGCTATCTACTCTGTGTGGGCCCAGACATGTCAGAGCTGTCCAGAAGGCTGGAAGGAATTCTGTTGGCATGAAATCCCAAAGAAGCTGGAAGACAGGCAATGGGAACCTGAGCTAGATAACAATGGGAACATTTCACTTTCTAGAAACGAATTGGATGGAGAGAGAATGCCACCAGATGGGACCCCAGGAGGTCTCCTCAAAGAGAAGATGGATACCTAAACTGGTACCTAACTACAGAAGAGGTCACCAACTTCCATCACAGAGGAGCATTTCAGGATACATCATTGAGGGGCATACACAGATTTTTAGGCAAAGTTAAACAAGCATATGGAGGAAAAAGAGTGCAGATCCTCAAGGGAGGGGCAGATTAGAGTGTGGGGCTGGGGATATTATGTGGGTGGCCTCATGACTGATGACCTAAAATGTGTATTCCTGGTGTCTGTGAGGTCACCTGTGAACAGGCTAAGTTAAAGTGCAAACCATTTGCACACCTTTGAACTTTAGAGATATGGAGCTCAATGAATAGTGCTGTTTCCTTCAATGTGGAAGTCTATGGAACTTGAGAATTTATAGTATTGGAATAAAACATAGGCTTAATTTACAGGTGAAGGGCAGAGGCTCAATTCATAGGCATATTGCATCTTTTAAGACCGGTAAGAATTTTAGAGTAAGTTTCCTGAGAGACACTGCAACCTTAACTTTTTGTCCAGACATGAATTGGATGGAGAGAGAATGCCATCAGATGGGACCCCACGAGATCTCCTCAAAGAGAAGATGGATACCTAAGCTGGTGCCTAACTACAGAAGAGGTTACCAACTTCCATCACAGAAGAGTACTTCAGGATACATCATTGAGGGGCATGCACAGATTTCTTAGGCAAAGTTAAACAAGTATATGGAGGAAAATACCACTTTAAGATACCACTTTAAAGTTATGATTATTTTTCTTGTCTCCTTTCTACCTATCTCTTTTAGTCCACCTCAGAACCTTGGTGGGGGAAGAAGAAAAGTTGGATGCTCTAGGCCTGAAGATTCTGTAGGAATTGTGGAACTTGCTAGGTAGAGGGGCAAATAGCGTTGTTGGTGTCAGAGGGTTTCTTTCACTGAGAAGCAACCTTGTAGTATCTAGTGTATGTCTATGTAGAGATTTTCTGTGGTGCTGTTTTCATTAACACAAGTTTATTGTTCTAGGAAATTCTTTCTTAGGGAGGTAGATGTTGCAGATAACTCTGATCGGAAACTTTCTGAAAGACCTACCAACTCTTTCATAAAAGCATCAGACAACAGTCTATACATTAAGACCCTTGAAACTTCATGCCTCAAAATCCTGTTTTGCTTTGTGCATCAGTC
Source organism: Capromys pilorides (assembly GCA_004027915.1). Taxonomy (NCBI): domain Eukaryota; kingdom Metazoa; phylum Chordata; class Mammalia; order Rodentia; family Capromyidae; genus Capromys; species Capromys pilorides. The sequence goes on from PVKN010002014.1 coordinate 41,016, forward strand.
CCAGTTTATAACATCCTGACCCTCACTCAGTCCTAACCACAATCCTACCTTGAAAGACCTGACTTAAACTACATTGCAGAATCCAGTAAGGATACCTTCCCAGTCCTCCATCTGAGATGTTGCCAAGACTATAAGGAGAAGATTATATTTATGGTGTCTCTAGCCCTTTCTACCACTTAAAAACAATTATTTATTTATTTGGCACAGGGTTTCACCACATAGCTTGGACTTATAGTGATCCTCCCTTTTCAGCCACTCTAGTTCTAGGATTATATGTATATGCCACAACCCAAGTGTGGTGACTGGCATATCAGGCCTGCGTAGCATGTGGTACTGGTGATCAAACCTGGGTCCTTGTGCTTGCCAAGCAGGAGCTTAGTCTGCTGAGCTATCTCTCCAGTCCTCATTTTTATCATTTTTAAATTGTGAAATAGGGTCTTACTAAATTGCATAGGTTGGCTCGAACCTGTGATTCTTCTGCTCCTATCTTCCAGGGTGCTGGGAGTATAGGCAGTAGTCTTCTCATTTACTGCCATGGGCAATAAGCTGAGTTCTGGCTAGTCAACAGGCTGTTTTGGTAATATTTTCTGCAGGCAGCATTTCACAGTATCTCTTGTGCCAGAGAACCAGTGCCAACTTCCAAAGGAAAAGGAAGCTGTAATAAAACAAAACAACAACAACAACAACAAAAAAAAAAAAAAAAAAAACTGATGAGATGACAAAGTGGCTCCATGTGTAGCTGAGTAGGTCATTGGTAGGCCCAACCACCTCATACTTGAACAAAATACTCACTGGGAGAAGACCCCACCTTTGGACTGATTCAGAGAAAGGCCGATTCAGAAGAGCACAATAAGGACAGCTGGGATACAGAGGTCCTTGTAGGTACAACTGGACAGGAGATAGAAGCAGAGGGGGAGGCTGGTAGTGGCCACCAAGAACACCCAGACCTCTCAGGACCCCTACACAGGCAGCTCTGAGGATCTCATGGAAGTGGTTCTCAGCCTGATCCCTGTGCCTCCTCTCTATACTGCAGCCCTGCACCTGGCTATGCACAGCTGGATGTGGAAAATTGGTATCTGGGACTCCTGTGGCCCTGAGAGTCAAGCCTCTCCATTCGCAGTCCAGATAACCCAGGAGAGGCAGTGTAGATAGCAGTCAATACCAAGAATGCCTGTGGGCTCACACAAGAAAACAAAAGCAGGAGTGCTGGTCCTGGGGGAAGAATGGGTGGCACTCAAAGTAGAAAGAAATTGGGTAGACAGAAGCACCAAGGAAAAGAGGCTGTCTTCTGCTTGCCCTCCACCCCAGCACCCTCCTAGAGCAGATCATGGACTAATGTCTAGCCTGGGTGGGGTGTGGGAAGGGAAAGAAACCCAAGGAATGGGAATCTCAGAACTTCGCTGGCAAAATCTTCACTTTCCCCAAGGAAATGATCTTCTACTCCTCAGTTGTGCACCCCATGGGTGAGCCAGCTTACTTTGCATTTGAAGTTCTGAAGGGTGGGAGGGGTGTGTGTTCCTGGGTGCACAGGGCTATTTAGCCTATGGGAGCTGGAGGGAGAAGTTCTGTACTCTTGGCACATTTCACATGAAATTGGAGGTGACAGGATGTCATGTGGGACCCTGAAGCCAGAGGAAGAAGTGTGACATTCAGCATATGCATATATGGGCTGTTCACAGGTAAGAGAGAAACCAGACACCCCTACTTGTAACTTCCATTTCTAGACCAAAAATATTATATTTGTAGACTGGTGTTGGCTCAGTGTTGTAAAAGATTTAATCTTTAACCTATACGATAAAAATATATGACTAGTACTGACCTGGATACCTAAATAATAATTTTCTAGTAAAGACAGTTAGAACAAAAAATATAAATAGGAAAATGGAAAAGCCCTAAGACCTGAGCTTTATGTAAACAGATAGCAGCCCTTCCTTCTGCTAAATGGCATGAGTTACCTGCCTAGGCATGTGGAGACTTCACACTCAGACCTGACTGTCAAGAAAGCTACACTTAAAAATGAGAGTTCTTGATTATGTCTTAAAAGTAGAGCCTGGTGATGTTCAGTGGAGGATTTGATTAATTTTATTTATTTATTTATTTATTTATTTATTTATTTATTTATTTTTGATTTAGTACAAGGTCTACAGGGTTTCACTACATAGGTCAGACTCATAGTGATCCTCCTGTTTTCAGCCTCCCAAGCACTGGGATTACAGGCCTGTACCACCACACCTAGTCTCAATCGCCTTCTCAGCATGCCCTGAGGGCAGGGCTGGTTAAATGTTTTGAGGCCTGGTGAAAATTGTAAAATTTCTTTCTTCCCTGCTATCTGCTATAAAATAGAGAGAAATTAAAACAAGGGTCAGAAGCTGATTCCTGTTGAAGATCTCAAGAAGTTCTAGGGATTCCACTAGAACAGGCTAGCCAGGGAAAGCCCATCTACAGTGTCTGAGCAATCTTTAGATGGGCATTTGTGGAACTGAATTCCAGTCATTTGTGAGATGTCACCTGAGGGAGGAGCCTCATCATCACTGCAGCTTAGTTCATCTATAGTCAGTGATAACATTAAGGACCTTGCAAGTTTGTTGTTAGGATTAAAACTCATATGCAAGATTGCCCTTGGTCCAAATAATTTGTTTGACATAGGCTGGGGGCCGCCCAGCCTCCTCTCTACACTGCAACAGGCTGGTCTGAAGCCATCTGGGATTCCTGAACTCTCTGAAAGTGACCTACTCTCACCTTCGAGACCCTCTACACAGCCAATATTTGCTCATTTGGTAGATAGATATATGATACAGAATGTTTACATAAAGAAGAACATTTACTGGACTTACCTTTAATGCAGAGAACTAGAAAGAAGCAAATAAGCAAAAAGATAGGCTATAGTCTCACTTTAATAAAAAAATTCAATGAAATTATCCATGGCTGACAACAAAATTATCCATGATTTACCCATGTACTTCCTGATAGATGAACACATTCAATTTGTTTTTTTTTTTTTCAATTTGTTTTTGAATTGTTTTTAATGTTTGATTTTACAGATTTTCCTATGTATGCATGTTGGTAAATTTTTACTTATATACTCAGAAGTTCAGTTCTGAACCCTGATGGCTAAGTTAGAAGTTATGTTCAGAAAAGTCATGGTAAGTCATAGCTAGCCTATGCTGAGCAAATACTTTGGGCCAAGGGCAATCTTGCATATGATTTTTAATCCTAGCAACAAATTTGTAAGGTCCTTAATGTTATCACTGATTATAGATGAACTAAGCTGCAGGGATGATGAGGCTCCTCCCTTAGGTAACAGCTTACGAATGACTGGAATTCAGTTCCACAAATACCCATGTAAAGAGTGCACATAACACTTAAGGGATTAACAAACTGGAAGGGTCTCAGCCAAGCCTCTCAGTCTTGAGTCTTGTCAAAGTCCATGGAGTGAAGTTAGGACCCAGACCCCTGTCTCTCAGAGAAGTGACTTTCCCAAAACACCAGTGGATTTGTGTTTTGGGGGCCACAGAAGTCCTTCTTCTACAGAAAATCTTTTTTTGTGTGTGTGTGGGACCAGAGTTTGAACTCACAACCTTGCACTTGCGGGGCAGGCATTTGTGCCACAGAGCTATCTCCCCAGGCCAAGAAAACCTTTTTTTTTTTTCTTTTTCTTTTTGAGACAGGGTCTCGCTATGCAGTTCAGGCTGGCCTTGAGTTCACTTTTGCAGCCCAGGCTGGTCTCAAACTCACATTTATCCTCCTGCCTCAGCCTCCCAAGTGCTGGGATTATAGGAGTGCACCACCATGCCTGGTTAAAATCTTCTTTAATATGTATGAACTCAGAGTTCCTCTGCTTGCATTGAGGGAAGAGGCTCCAAGACCTGGTCCTCTCCTGGTCTCCACTTGTTTTCCCTTTGAAGCACTTCTGAAGAATGAAGTTTGAAAATCACCAAAGTTTGAAAATGATGAGTATCACATGCACTCTTTCCTATTACACTGGACAAAACCCAAAGGTTTGATGCTAGCCTCCACTCTTGGACCTTGGACCTTTTCCTTTGCCAAGGGAGGGGGAAGCTCATTGGTTCTTCTTGTGCTCACTATATGTGCCATCACAGAAGACACAGGACTCAGGTGAGAAAAGCTCCCTAGCATTAGTCATAGAAGATAAGGGGAACTTAGAAGACTAGAAGAAACAGTCAAATTTGACCCAGCAGCCAGGCCCGGTATGTGAGTGGGACCATCTGGGGACCACTGGGAACTCTTTGGACCCAGCAACCAGGCCTGGCATGTGACTGAAACTTCATACATCAGAAAGGCCCAGTGTGGAAAACTGTGGCAGAACTCCCTGCAGACAGGCAAGAGACAAGATGCATCCAGCTGATCCAGGAGCAGAACATCTTGCCAGAGTGGCAGAAAAGGTTCACCTCCAAGGGCTGCAGCAGGAAGAAGTGGAGCACAGCAGCCAGACCCAAGCCACACACACCTGAATGATTTCAAGCTTGGTAGATCCACATCTGGTGCTACGGCAAGAACTCTACCAAAGCTCTACACCAAAGGTCAGAAGGCAGGGCTATACAAAATGGCAAAGCGAAGGAGCAAAATGTGCTCAGTCCCCGAGTCCACCCAGAACAAGTGCAAGATATGATAGCATAGAAGAAATTGGAAATCACACACCTGAAATCTCTGAAATAATAGCATCTGAAGTAAAGAAACAACTGCAGAAAGGCATAGAGGAAATCAGATCAGAAATAATTTCTGAAGTAAAATAAGAAATGATAACTATAATGAAA